>CAIGQQ010002477.1:3904858-3963173 GCA_903798035.1 Danio albolineatus
TCACTCAATTGTCCAGCCATCCATCCATCCTTACACTCATTTGTACTCCCATCCACTTGCTCAATTGTCCAGCCATCCAGCCATCCATCCACCCCCTCATTTGTTCTTTCATCCATTCACTCAGTTGTCCAGCCATCCATCCTTATACTCTTTTGTCATTTAAATCCAACAATCTGCTCATTTGTTCTTCCATCCATCTATCCATCCATCTTTATGTGTCCATCTACTCTATTTATTTCTCCATTTCACCATCTATTCGTCTGTCCATTGATCAATCTTCGTTTCATTTAAAACAGGGGTGCTCAACCCTGTTCCTGGAGATCTACCTTCCGGCAGATTTCAGTTGCAACCCTGATCAAACACACCTGCCTGTAATTATCAAGTGCTGTTCAAGTCCTGTTTAATTGGTTCAGGTGTGTTTGATCAGGGTTGGAGCTGAACTTTGCAGGATGGTAGATCTCTAGGAATAGTGTTGAGCAGCTCTGATTTAAACAAAGCTTTCTCAATCCATTAATAAAAGTTTGTTTCAACTCTTTGCAAATTTTTTATCCATTTCCCTGTTTGTAACCTTACTGGAAATCCAGGCCCATTATGAGATCCAACCCAATTTCAAAGGAAAAATACATTGTGAATGTGAAAAAAAGAACTATTAGGACTACTATAACTAAGAATTAATAGCCATCAAATACATAAGCAGTCATTGATTTGCTTGGGTTTTTACACACATACACACAATAATTAGCTTGTCTGAGTTTTCATTTTCTCACCACACACAGTGCAATTCCCAATAGATGGTTTCTATTGTGTGCACTGAACTGTAATGTCACCCGGGCCCCACTCTGGGTTTCTGGGAATGCGAGTCACGTTTACTGTAATTTTTCTTTTTTTCCCTCCTGCACTTCAGTTTTGGGAAGTAGCCTTGGCTCCGGGCCCTCTGTTAAGAGATCTCCGCTTTATGACTCGCCGCTGTGGTTAGCTGGAAGTCTGACCCTGTGCCTCTGACAAGCCATCAAAGCAAAGACTGTGTGAACAACACACAGGCGACTGCAGCGGTGTTATTTTTCCTTTTGCTGTTAATCGCTGCAGAGATGGACTCCCTGACAGATGATCTGATTTAGGGCCTGTTTGCGGCGTGAGTCAGAGGAAGTGCGCTTCAACGCAAGTGCACTCAAATGAAGAACAAATGTGTTACACTGTAAACTCAGGGAGAGCGGGGGAACCGACATCCCTAAGGATCGCGGAGGGAGCAGGGAGATACGTGAGCCGTAGCCATCGGCTAGACGTGAGTCAGATAAGAGTCATGGTTCTTATTCAGTTATGCATACAGTACAGTTATATTAGGCCCTAGGAGACTTCCAAGAAGCTATTCCCTCACAGACAGGAATGTGTCCTTTCTCGGAAATTGGTGTTAGTTCAAATATAATTGTGATGATCATTACACATCGTGTTGAGTTGTGGGGTGGAGAGGTTTAAACTCGAGACTGGTAATTGGAAGGTCGCTGGTTCAATTGCAGGAAAGTCTCAGACATCATGCTTCTGGCCCTGAGCATGCCGTTTAGATGGTTATTTTTACAAAAAGGGAAATACGTCATCATTTAATGAAATCATTGCAAACATTAAACACACAGAGATGTTGAGCTTTTTAGTGTGTAATCAGATGAGTTGGGGATGGAAGCTTAATTGTAATTTTTTTTTGTTCGAATTGTGTGATTGTGACTGCAAATGTATAGAAGAAACTTGCTTACGAAGAGTTGGAAACAGCACTGTTTACATTCTTTTAACTCCATACAGGTTTAGCACTATACTAGCTATTTTCAAAGACTGTGGTCAAACATTCTATTGCATTGGCGAGGAGTATAAGTAAAGAGATATCTAATTTATTAATATTGATTCTGTGATCAATTAGAACTTTCTTTAACGTTGTTAAAATAATATAGCACCTTTTTTAAACTTCCAAAGGCTTTGCAATTTTTTCTTTCTCCTCATTTTACCTCTGCTATAGCTTTCATTAGCATTTAGCACTACACTGCCCACTTTCAAGGTTAGCGTGATGTGTGTAATTACGAAACCTTCAATGATTATTTACATATTTATATGTTCTTGGAATGAAAAATGCAATGCAATAACCTATGTGATTACTGTGTTTTACACTACTTTTTAAGTTTTACAATTCTTAACTAATTGTAATCTTATAATCAAGTATTTACACAGTCTTGGGGGCACAATTAATCTTGCAAATACCAGTAAACTTGACTAGTAAACCTTGGAACATGAGTAATTTAAACACCCCCCCTCCCATAAACTTTGCATCCAATAGGTGAAATTCATGGAAATGCATTTATAATAAGATCATCCACAAAAATAACTGTGACTCGCTCATTTTTTGTCTCCTGACTGACAAAATAGAGTTTGTACTGGCCTAAGCTATTAGTAAATCTGGCCCCTAATTTGATTAAATAAATATGCTAAACAGTTTCCCTGGGTCTACAATTATTTAAAACTGTGTTTTGACGTAAAAAAACTTGTTAATATAAGTAGACGTCAGAGAAAAGTACAGGGATCGTACACACAAAAATTAAAATTCTGTCATTTTTTACTCACCCTTTATGTGTTCTAAATCTGTTTGAGTTTCTTTCTGTTGGAAATCGGTAGCCATTGACCTCCATAGTATTTTCTTTTTCAACTATTAAAGTCAATGAATACTGGTTTCCAACATTTTTCAAAATATCTTCTTTTGTGCTCAACATAAAAAGGGAACTTAAGCATATTTGGAACAATAAACATTGAGAAAATGATGACAGAATTTGAATTGTTATGTGAACTATCCCTTTAAGCTCTGCATCAGTGAGTTTGTGTATGTGAAAGCAGGTAATGGTGCTGTGGAGGTTATCAGTGAGAGCGGACATGCGTAATAAGCTGCACACTGCGGTGAAGAAATGTAAAATTACTGATCTGCGCAGTGGTGTTTCTGTTGGCAAGGCCATTCCTGATGAGTGCAGGCTGGCTTTCCCAGGAGCGCTTCTCAGAACAGCTCATTTAGTTCTGGACGTCCTGGGAATTTGTAGTTGCAGGTCATTGCAATTTTCTTCATCCTTTGTTAAAGGCACTTGGTAAAAAACACATATTTGTCAGGCATCACAAATATATTCAAGCACAGTGTTGTGTGGGATAATAAACAGGCTGTGTTTAGCATGACTCAGGTTAGCATCACTTCCTTCAATGCTAAAGCTATGCTAAAGCTAAAGACGTAATTGTTTATGAGAGATCGCATGAGTGGATAAACTTGTCCTTTGTATTACAGTTCCTGGAAACTCTCAATTATCTTTTCCCTCCCTGCCTTATTTTTCTGTCATTTGGTCGTGTTTTTGTAGGGTATTTACTTAGGCTCTAAATTTGGCCCACCCGTCTGATAGGGTTGTTAAAGGTTGTTTATCTGTTTTTGCCCAGAAAGGAACATTCTCCTGCGGCTGTGTCACACAGCGCGTGTACAAGTGGGCCAAAGTTCAGCCTCTTCCTGTAAATAGATCAAAAGGAACAGCCAGATGTCTGAAATTCCCCACCAAATGTCCAAGAATTCCTGAGGACTCGCACCGAGAGCATGCTTTGGGCCGATGTGCTGCCAGAACGGCTGTGGATGGTGCCAGGAGACAGAGAGGGAAAAACATTTCGGTTATGAAAGAAACGTGTTGCGTTATGTACAGCTGTGTGTGGGCGCCGTTTGCTTATGTGTTTATGTACAAATACTGCATCTATAAAAATATATTCATGGGGGGTCTAAAAGCGCATACAGATCTGTAAATTATTCAATCATTCTTGCTTAAAGTCCACGTGAACTGGAAGGTGCTGAGACTTTTATTTCAGTGTGATGATGTACTTCCAACTGAAACTGAATATTGAGCAGGGGCGGGGCTTTCTTTTTGTGCATCATTCACTTGTAGCAAACTAACGGTAAAAGGGGCGTGGTTAAGAAGGGGCAGAAGCTGTCAAACTGACATCAGCAGAGAATTACAGCCAATCCAAATGTGGAATCAAATGGTCAGACTTTGATTCAGGATTACTAAAACTTTGTTTTTTTAGATTAAGTTGCACTGATTAATTGTTCATCTAAAGACTAATGAGCGCTGGCAAAATAAACATTGTAAATTTTGATTTCACATAGAATTTAAGCACAAAATATTGTCTCAATATTTGACTCTTATTCTGCTTTATGTACTTTGAAAAACAAACATCATTGCAAAAATGTATAATTTTCACTCGATTTTTATGACCAAACATTAATAGAAATAATAATAATTATTATAATAAAAAACATTAAATTTTACCGTCTAAAATTGAATTCAGTTAAACTAAAAAACAATTCCTTGCCAACTAGGTGAAATATCTTTTTAGTATTAAGTAACTATTATACTATTATTAACTATTATTTTTTTTATTATAAAGTAATTATTTGTTAAAGTTGTAGAAATTGTTGCATTTGGGTCATTGAATTCTTTTTTAAATGTCTTTATTTTGTTTTATTCATTTTTCATTCATTCATTCATTTTCTTTTCGGCTTAGTCTCTTTATTAATACGGGGTCGACACAGCAGAATGAACCGTCAACTTATCCAGCATACGTTTTACGCAGCGAATGCTCTTCCAGCCAGAACCCATCACTGTGAAACATCCATTCATACTCGTCCACACACATACACTACGGACTATTTAGCTTACCCAATTCACATATACCGCATGTGTTTGGACTTGTTGGGGAAACCGGAGCACCTGGAGGAAACCACGCAACCACGGGGAGAACATGCAAACTCAAAACAGAAATGGCAAATGACCCAATCGAGGCACCAACAAGCGACCTTCTTGTTGTGAGGCAATCAGGCTACCCACTACCCCACCGTGACACCCTTTATTCTGTTTTATTATATATATTTAAATATTTGTATTTTAGATATAATTAAATCATTTAAATAGAATTTTGCATTAAGCTAAACACTTTTCTTTCATTTAACCACAATTAACATAGCTTTGGGTTTTTTTTATTTCTGGACTAAATTATTAATATTTTTAATTTTTCCAATTTTCGATGAGTGTGTGCAGTGTTTCATCGTCTGGATTTAATCAAACGCACACAGTAGCAGTAGCACCTTTCAGCCTTGATTTATAAATAGTTGACAGTCTCCTTCAGAGCAGCTTCTCATTAAAGAAAGGAAGAGCGAGAGAATGAGTGCACGACCTGCTGCCATTATAGCCATTACTCTCCACGGCCCTTGTCTGAACTCAGGAGAGCAGGCCAAACCATATTAACACCACGCTCGACTCTATTGACGGATCTGCATTCTCTCTGCTAAAACCATCTGTCCTCACAGCGCTCACTTTACATCCCAGAGTCACACCAGAGAACGTTTCATGTTGAGAAACAGTCAGGTTGTTGGTAATTAATGTTTTACCCTGCATCAGATGTGTTGCTGGAGATTTCAATAGTGCATTTAAACAGCCTGGATGTGTTCACTCTTTGCTTGTTTCACACCTGTTTCTTCTAAAAGAGGATAGTTTGAAGAATGCTGGGAAATACGTAGGTGAAGGTAGCTGTATATTTTTTTCTACTATGGTTTCCAACTGCTTTGTTACCAACATTTTATACTTTTGCGTTCAACAATAGAAACTATTCATTCATTCATTTTCCTTCAGCTTATTCTCTATTTTCCACTGCAGAATGAACCGCCAACTACTCCAGCATATGTTTTTACAACTCCAACACATGCCTTTACAGCTGCTACCCAGTACTGGGAAACACCCCTACACACTCATTCACACACTAAGGGCAGTTTAGTTTCATCAATTTACCTGAAACACTGCAGGGGAAACCTCGAAATCGAGCCCCCCCCCCCTGCAATCGAGTCCATCTAGGATGCCTAAAGATCGTCTGTGGTGAATGCTTGATCAAAAGCTATTATTGTAATGCCTTGTTGTGTGGCTAATCAGAGCTGCGTTAGCTTATTGTAGCCAGAAGGCTAACGGTAGAGATATGATAATGCTAGCACATAAGCTAACTGGTCTAACTTAACAGTATAACAGATAAATGCTCAATTTCATAGCCCATGCATGCCTTTAAGTGAAGTTTCATAAACTCATTTCGAGAGGAGCACATAATATGATCAAGCACGCCTGGCTGCTCATCTGTAATCAGTAATAATCCAATCAGAGCGATCCAAGTTTACTATAAACGGATTGTTTTCTCCATACTGCTCTATCTTCGTTTGGAAGAATCCCCCCTTCCACCCCATCTCCTCCTTTTTTCCTCCCTTTAACGCTAAGTATATCTAAGTGTGAACTCTTCAATTATATATAAGTATACAAAAGGGTCAATAGAACGCTTATACATGAAATAGTCACGCTTTATAATAATTATGAACGTGATTTTATACTGTACTTTAGAATTAGGCACTACAAACTATACCTATTACAACTCCAGTAAAACAATAGGATCTCTACGCATCCTATAGGCAGACCCAGTTCTCAGGGGGGACTCGATTTCTCATGACACCGAAGCATCCAGAGGAAACCCACGCTAACACAAGGAAAGCATGCATACTCCACACAGAAATGCCAACTGACCCAGCCAGGACTCGAAACAGTGACATTCTTGCTGTGAGGCGACAGTGCTAACCACTGAGCCACCGTGCCACTCCATAATAGAAACTAATATTTAAATATATACATTATTTTGATCAAGAAACATAATGAGAATATATAATAAAACATATATAATTTCTATATATATTCAAACTACTGATGACATTTATTTAAAAAGCAAACGTTGTTGTTTAGAGCAGTGTTTCTCAACCACAGCTACCAGCTGACTACCAGCTCTGCGCATTTTCCAAGTCTCTTTAACCAAACACACCTGATTCAGATCATCAGCTCATTAGCAGAGACTGAAAGACCTGTAATGGGTGTGACAGACAAAGGAGACATCAAAAACATGTAGTGTTGGTGGTCCTCCAGGAACATGGTTGAAAAACACTGCTTTAGAGCGAAACATTTTTGCCATGTTTTTTTTTTATTTTATTATTATTTTAAATTGGGACGAAATGTTATCAGACCTTAAAGGAATAAAACAAATATTAATATTTTATTCAAACACATATACTTAATAAACTCCGATAAATAGGGAACTTTTTTCAATTTACAGACTAATGTAGATACTATTCCCAATAATCCATCAGTTAGCACAAGACCAGGGAAATTAAACAAGATTTAAATGATAACTTTTGACGATGTCAAGCATAACTGTATATTTAATTACATTCAGCTCATTGTTCATGTTAGCTGCTGTTCCTGGAACTGTCCTGTTTAATTATTGACCCTTGAGGAGCCATTTACAGGAATACAGCGCTGCTCTGGGATCAGTTAAAGGTTATGTTCGCTTGTTTGAATGTGAGTCATAACTGCGCTTGTGTACATTTGTCATAGTTTGACAGGATTAAAATAAAACACACCTGCCTGCTGTGATTCACATCTGACTCACCCTTTTTCATCTCTCTCTCTCTCTCTCTCTCTCTCTCTCTCTCTCTCTCTCTTTCTTTCTTTCTCTCACAACCACAACATCATCATCACCAGCACAGAGTCCCTGTAAATGGGCCAAACTGCTGATCCCAATGAAGGAATGATCTGCTTAAAGCAAGACACTGCATATGAAGAGAGTGAGAACTAATTGTTATCACCATATTTCCCCAATTCCAGATTAAATTATTATATTTCACATTTTAAAAAATGTTGTTTAAATTTGCAAATAAGACATTACATACGAACAATTTGACACTCACACATAGCACAAAAATCTGAATATTAGAATCAATTTGTATGATCAATAATTCAGAAAACATCAACAGACATCAAGGGATATCAAACAGGCCCATAGCCAAAGGGGGTTCAGGTGGTTCAGAAAACCCACCCCTCACTGTAAAAGGTCCAGAATTTGTTCCATACAAGCGGCAACCTCCCGCTCTCCCTCGGGAAGCCAATACGGAAGTAACTAAAACTGCAATACATCGACTCGCCTTCGGGGGCTGGCTCCAGGAACTCCCGGGGGGTTTCTGACTCCAATGGCAAATAGGCCATTTTCACAGGTGATGAAAACATGTTTACAGCCTGGTACAATTGATGGTTTTAGTGCATATAGCAAATATTACCCTTCATGACAACTCTGAGGGGGGTGAATTTTTTTATAACTCCTCCGTTTCCTTTATATTAATCATTTTTACTTTTGCATAATTAAGGGAGTGGTCACTTGAGTGACAGCCGTGATTGACAGTTTGTCAGCTGCAGCTAAGCCCGCGTGGTCGCGTCACCTCTGCTAATTCCGTCCATACGGTTCAATGAACTTGGCTTCTGCAGTGTTTGTGCTTTAGTTTTATATGGTTTTATACAGTTTGTTCAATTTGTTGGGTTTATTTCTTACATTTATGTAATAATATGGCTTGTTGTGCAATTAATTGTACTAACAGACCGTCGAAGACGGGGCTCCATTTTTTCCGGTGAGTGAAATTCTAGTACAATGTCATATATAAATGCATGCAATGATGTCTTAAATCAAATAATTAATTATTAAAATCTTTATTTAACAATGTATTGGACTAAATCCAGCAGATTGTGAGTAATATTAGCTGCAGGCTTAAACAAGAAGATATCTGAAACGATGTAATATGTGCCTTCAAATGTCGCGGGTGGTGGGATGGTCTCTATGGTTTCAGCAAACATTCGTCTCAACTCCGCCTTTGTCCCGCCTATGCCCATTTTCGATTATCCGGAAATGACGCACTTTCAAGATGGCGACGGCTGACCACGCCCACTGTAAGCTTCATTTGAGCTCTTCAGAAACCTATGGGTGACGTCACGGACACTACGTCCATATTTTTTTACAGTCTATGGTTCCATACCATACATTTGCACATTTGTCCTATTTTGACTGCTATGCCATCATAGATAGTGAAAATAACCCATCAAAAAAGGCTTTAAGAGCAAGCGGAATTCTCTGTTGGCTGTCACTTCGGTGTGACTTCAGCTTATCAGATTTGGCCAATGCTAACAAATATCTGCTGCAAGTGAAGTCATCATGAAGTTTTAAACAGAGAAAACATACTACAGGTAACTTTTATTCTAAATCTCGGACCTTCCTCTTGAAACAAAAAATGAGCAATAAAAAGGTGTGAAGCAGCCCATATTAAAATTGGTTTATAAATATAAAAATACTATCTTGGCTGTTGTTGAGATCCATCAATTTTGAAATGTATTTTTTTTACAAGAGAGGCTAGAAACATCGTTAAGCTCTACATTATTATTGTTATTAATATTATTTTGTTTTACTTTTTTCTTTATTCAGAAGGCCAAATTATGACTGAGGAAAGTTGAATGTGCTGGTCAGTTTGTTATTTGCCTAATAAATGACAATAGGCAACAGTTTTTAATTTAAAACTTTAACAGAATTCTATATTTCCTCTAATGATATATGATGTAACAAGTAAGTATTTTAAAGATAAAGATATAAGTATTATTTTACATTTCTTCATTATAAATCTTTAGGGGGAAAAACTGTGCATATGATGACCATCCAACAAGCTAATTTAGCTAAAATAATACTTAGAATTTCACCTAAATTCAGTATTTAAATCTTGTAATTAAATAGAAATTGAGGCGTATAACTGCGAAAATATCCACTTTTTGAGACCCCCCCCCCCCCACCCCCTCTAGCAGGTTGGTTATGGGTCTGTCATATCATAGAATACAGTGGTGTTTAGAATCAGATTCATGGATCAGTGCAGCAGGATCAACAAAATGAACTTCAAAATTATGTATTATAATTAAAATCTACAGACGTAAATTGGTTATGTTATAAAGTAAACACTCAAAAGTGCATTTATTGGAGGTTTTTCTTCGATTGTTTGAAAAATACTATTTATAATAAGCCAAAAAAGCTAACAATCTCCAAATTAAGTTATGCATGAATAGTGGTTTTGCCTGTAGTGTCACACCATAGAATTTGTTACAATTAAAAAGGACTATATGAATACAGGACAGTTTTACTGTGTTTTCTGAAGCACTTATTTACACTGTGCAAGTGTGTGTGTGTGGGGGGGACTAATTGAGGTGATTGAGCTTCTATGAGCTGTAAATGTGATGAGTCACTTTCCTATAGGGCACTGCACACACTGTTGGCTCTTAAACGTTTGATTGAGACAAACTGTGTGTGCGTATGTGTGTGTACTGTATACATTTAGAAATGAAAAATGGGTCTTGTTCAGCGGTGGGCAGATTTTCGTGATGCTCTATTCCACCTGCTTTGACGCACATTTTGAAGTGCTTGCTTTTTCTGACCGTTTTATCCTCATCAGCATTTCACTCTGGAACTGGAGGTTCTCTAATGGACAGCACACTTTTAAAAATGTCAACCTAAAAAAAAGTTCTTCAAGATTAACTGGTTTTATTCAAGTCATTATGCAATAGCTTGGAGCAGCAAAAGCCATTTAAAAAGTCATCAAGTCCTTGTCTAATGCATGTGTCAGGGAAATGGGATGTACAACAGGAAAACTAATAGAATTGGGCTTGAGTTTTTCCTTCAGGAAATTTTATTGTATTGAATTAACAGTTTTTAAATTAAATATCTAAAGAAACATTTAAAGAACTGATTATGCTCAATAAAACTAGGAGTGTTTATTATTTGTATATTATTATATAGCTGAAAACATTGCCCAGAAATATGCTTATAATCTTAAACATGCTTTCTCATTGCCACATTGAGAAATAAAGTTGAATTGCACTGAATCAGATGTTTAATTTTGGAACAAAATGCCTACACTATACATACCTCGGGTCGCAAATCACTCTTTACACTTTATGCGGTAAATTAATTTGAAAACGGTAGTTCTGTGATGATGTTTCATTGTGTGTGCTGAATGGATTGAGAATCTTTAACAGTTTAATTTTAATTGTAAGGCATTAGTTGCCTTCTTTTATTTGTTGTTGTTGTTGTTTTTGGTGAAATTTTCACAAATAAACCCTCCTGAATTTCTCACCCTGATATACAGTTATTCGTTTTGGGTAACACTTTAGAATAATTGTTCATTAGTTAATGTATTTACTAACACAAACTAAGTATTAATAATCTTGCTAAGCATTTATTAATCATAATTCAGCATTTACTAATGCATTATTAAAATCTAGAGTTGTGCTTGTTAACATTAGTTAATGCACAGTGGATTAACATGAACTAAAGTTACTTAAATAATGTTAAAGCTAACCAATATTAATAAATACTGTAATAAATGTATCATTATTGTTTGTTCATGTTGATAAATACATTACCTAACATAAACTAATAGACCATTATTTTAAAGGCTTACCACTTTTTGTCTTTAACTGACATCTACCCCTAACATATCATTTCTTCGTTTGGGCTTCTAATTGGGTCTTTCCCAAACTGTGAGCTCACTTCAATCACATTTTCATTACGTCACTACTAAATCTGCCTTAAAATCCCAAAATAAATCAATTACATTGATCGAGCGTTAATGGTTTCCAGTACAGGGTTGCGGCTAGAAGGCCATCCGCTTCATAAAACATATGCCAGAATGGTTGGCAGTTCATTCCTCTGTGGCAGCCCCTGATAAATAGGAGACTAAGCCGAAGGAAAATGAATGACGAATGAGCTTTAATGGTTTAACATCACTTTTGCCTGGACGTTTTGACTCCTCAGTTAGCAAGACTGGTCACTATAAAGCAGCATCTCAGATCCAGCAGTGAGAAAAACACTCACGTGTCTGGAGAGAGTAATCAGTGCAGGGCCACGTCATTACAGAGCACACACTCCAGCCAAAGAGGAGAGGTGTTTCTTTCACCCACCAGCCTTAACAAACCACAACATTTAATGGTCTATTTTGGCGGCTGGTAAAAATATAAATCGATAGCAGAGAGAGAAAGAGAGAGAGAGAGAAAGAGAGAGAGATGAGCTCTCAAAGTGCTCACAACAGCCTGTTATATAAATAGGAGCTCTTGTCATTCGCTTTTTAAATTACGGACGGCGAGGGAGGGAGGGAGGGAGTGATGTCATCAGTGGTAGCTGCAGGCAGTCATGTGGCCCATTCATTTTTGTGGTTTTGTGTGTTTGTGTGTGTGCACGCGAGCTGGGTTTCTGGCTGGTGCGTGTCACTTCCTGGGATTGAATAGAGGAGGAAGTGGAGTGACAGGGTGAAAGAACAACACCTCTGTGGTGGGCTTCACACACACACACACACACACACACACACACACACACACACACACACACACACACACACACACACACACACACACACACACACACACTAGAGAGCTGGACTCACATGTGTGTTTGTGTATTGACTGAGCTGGCAGGAGTCCTTCAGCTCTGCCCTGTTTTGGCTGCTTGTTTGTGTGTGAATGGGATGTACTGAAACACTGCCCTCTTCTGTTTGCTTTCAGAACTGCAGGCCACTGAGCAGAACTGCACTTGGACCTGGTAAGTCGCACCTGTCAGTGATTACAATTTAGGCCTATAACTGATAAGATAAGCGTTGGATGGGTTTATGAGCAGGCTTACATTTAAGCTCTGCTCGGTTATTTGGACTGGAAGTATTTAACTATGAATGTTCCTGATTCCTGTTTCTAAGCACTTTCACAGGAAATATTTCACAAACCACTTTGATGATGTTATTTAAAGTGTTAAAACATTAACAGCACTTTAAAAAATAACTATTCTTTTCTTTCAAACATTGTATACAGACCACAGTATAACTTTGAAAATGTGACCTCTTATACAGCATAATTATTTACAAAGTACTGTAATTAGATTACTTCCGCAGGAAAGATAAAGTGAGTGATTACTTTTCATTTTAAGGTCATTAAATTACTGTTACTTATAATGTACTTGTTTAAATATCATGCATAAATTCAACAGTTCTGTATCAGTTAAGAGAAGCAGAGTAATTCATTTATCAATTAGACTGAACATGCTTGAGAAACAATGAACTGAGTCAGCTATCTAGGTCAGTATATGGTATGCATGAGATATAGCATCATTGCTTTGAAATGTCTTCTGTTTTGAGACATATAATGTTTATCATTCTTAAAGTCTCAAATATTTTAATAAAGGTAAAACGTCCTGTTTGGCTTCAATTTAATTCGTCATCAAGTTTAATTTCTATTGTCTGTTGTGTCGTTGAGATTTATATGTAGCGCAATAATGCTTTGATTTTCTTGTGTTGAGTCGAGTATTTAAATAACTTATTGAGTTACTCAGTTCCTTTTTAAACATATTAACTAAAAATGTAACTTAAATACAATATTTATGATGTAATTAGTAATTAATAGATTTTTTAATGCAGCTCTGCTCTTGTATTAATTTGTCATTATTTTGATTATTTTATTAATTTAATTATATTTTGCTCAGACACTGCCTGTTTTGGTCTTTTTTTAGACATGTTCCATGTACTTACTATAATATTTACAATTAATTAAGCATGATTACATACTTAACTAACCCTAAAACTAACCCAAATTCTAACTCTAACTATATAGTAAGTACATATAAAACCTTTTCACTATGTACCAAATCCAGTACCAAATCCACTCGTCCTTCAAACTCAGCACAGAAATGTGAAAAAAAGACAATTTCATCCGGCCGACAGATTGGTGTTTATTCCCCTGTTTCTTTAAAAGCCATTTCTGCGCCTCTAGAGGCACTACACACAATTGCAGAGGCAACAGTTGTATCCAAACAAGCTTCCGACATGCTTTCTCCATCTGCCATTTTTAAAAAAATAAATAAACAAACAGCTAGGCATGTTACAAACTCTTACCACTAGTTTTGCCTTTTCAAACGGGCTAATAACCACAGCGGTACACAGTCCCACTGTTATTATTTGCCATCCACAGGGCCTAGATCTGCTATAGAGACAGGTGTGATTTCTCAAGACAGTCAGTTCAGTAATATGTAGCTGTAAAAAACAAAAAACAAAACCTGAATCGCTAGCAGGACTTTTAATAGGCGTCGCAGGCTGCTAGTGTTGTGCTATTCTGAATAGTGTGTAGCATATGAGATATTTTCTGTCCAATTAAACTGACATATCTGAGCATTAAAGCTAGCGCCGGTTAACAGAAGACGGTTAACTGTCACTCCCTGTAAAAATCAAGCCTGCCGAGTGACTTAGGCCATTAAATCAGACGTCTCCTGTGGCTTCCAGAGTGCCAGAAACTGATAATAAGGTGTGTATTAATAAACACGGTGAGGCAAATCTGTGTGGGCTTCTTAGCATTTGGTGATATGAGAAGGCGTGCAAGAATGATGAGAAATATAAGGAAACAAATGCCTAAGCTGTGTCAGAAACATGCTGTTTTTAAGTATAATCAAGTTTTTAAAGGGACAGTACATATAAGAATGAATAATCTGGCATTTACATTACCTGATAAAAATACTGTAGTTAATCCCAACTGTAAGAGCTACAAATAAAAATAATAACTTGACTTCTAGTTGATCATTTGGAAAAGTGGCAGAAGGTAGATTTTCCAATGAATCACCTGTTGAACTGCATCCCTGAAGAAGACCAATTGGAACCCGCATGGACCCAGGATTCTCACAGAAATCAGTCAAGTTTGGTGAAGGAAAAATCATGGTTTGGGGTTACATTCAATATGGGGGCGTGCGAGAGAGTAGATAGAGAGTGGATGGCAACATCAACAGGAGGACATTTGTGCTGCCCATTACATTACAAACTACAGGAAAGGGCGAATTCAGCAGGATAGCACTCCTTCTCATACTTCAGCCTCCACATCAAAGTTTCTGAAAACAAATAAGGTCAAGGTGCTCCAGGATTGGCCAGCCCAGTCACCAGACATGAACATTGTTGAGCATGTTTGGGGTAAAATGAAGATGGAGGCTTTGAAAATCAATCCAAAGAATCTCGATGCAAGAACGCTTTCTTTGTCATTCCAGATGACTTTATAAAGTTATTTGAATCACTGCAGAGATGTATGGATGCAGTCCTCCTAGCTCATGGGAGTCATACACAACATTAACTCTTTTTCCACTGCATCGTGACTTTATATTCTATACTTTACATTATTTCTGTTAAGTGACAAGACTTTTGTCTAAGCAAAGTCAGACCTTACTGTCCTAATTAGAAAATTAAAAACAGGAGTTGACCACGATGACGGGTTTTGAGTTCTGCAAAGAACGGTTCCAGAAATCAGGCAGGACAAAAACAAAAGCCAAGAAATAAAGCAAACAAGTAAATAACAGGGGGGAATGGGGTAAAATCTGAAATTGTGGTAAAACCAGGTGAGGGCTTTTCTTTTTCTGGATTACTTTTTAAAACGCTCAGTTGGGTTTAGGAAAAGCGGTGGGTGGGTCAATCTGCCCTTTTTAAAACTAGGGAAGGAGGAGGGTGGGTCAGTCGATGGATCGGTCAGTCAGTCGACAGCAGATTTACACATGGACAGCAGGCCTAATGGCACTTGTGAGAGAAATTTGAGATCTGAAAAAGCATATACAGCGGCCTCCGGTGTATTCGAGAAAACAAAAACTGCAAAAGAACGTAGCTCCTGGGATGTATTTGGTGCTCTCCAGAAAAGTATATAGGGACACGTTTTCAGGATGAGAGTGGGTTGCTTTTTTTCAGGAGTAAAAATGGAAAACAGAGTGTTCACCCGATAATCACCTCATCATTTATTCTCTCTCATTTGATGTTAAACCGATAAAACATCGGTTATCGTTGAAAACTAAAGAAGATACTTTGAAGAATGCTGGCATCTTTTGACCTTCATAGTAGGAAAAAAATACTATGAAAAAAATGGGTGCCAGCTACCAGCATTTTTCAAAATATCTTCTTTTGTGTTCAACAAAAATACAAACTCTATTAAGTTTTGAACAAGTAAAAGGTATATTATTTTCATTTTAGGTAAACTATCTCTTTAATGTACCGTACAGATCAGGATTAAACACAAGAAGGTGAAGCGACAACCAAATTGAGCTGCATTGTGTACACAGCCATAGAAAGGTGTGGTTAATTTTCCCGTCTCACAGCATTTAAGGCATCGTGCCACGAACAAAACGCAATTACAGTGACGTCAGTGTTGTGTTGGCGGTGGTAAGTACACGAGTTATCTTGAAGGTCCTTCAGTGGCCCGAGCGCAGGTGAGTGACCAATCCTGTTCGTGTTTGACGTCTACTTTGAATGATGACATTGTTTCGAGATCTTCCAATGACTCATATTTTCCGTCTCCCACAGTTCTCCTTTGAAAAAAAAAAGAGTTGACGTCATCCTCCCACAGACAAAACCAATGCAGGGATTCTTTCTGGGCAATCAGGCCTCTATTTATACACAAACACGCCATAATAGATCAAAACACATCATGGGTTATGCAATAAGATGCGCTCACTTCTTAACCAACCGATCAACAACTGCAGTTTCACTGGTATCACTGGAGAGAGAGAAAAAAAGTGGACGTCACTATTCAAAGCCACGTCCATGACCGTGACATTTGTTTTGTCAGAGTCACTTCCTGATAAATCATGCCCACTGCTGGTTCAACCTTTTGCCTTTCCTGTTATGTTAATCATCAGCTCGACCGGAGATATAAAGGCACTCCTGATAGGATCGTCGCCTCTCTTGGACTCTTCCTCCAGATGCTGGTTTCACATGGTGGTTTAGATGTGTTCTACCAAAGTCTAGCACCATTTGAAATCAGTGTTCTTGGGGAGGGATTTGCACTGGATTGTGTTTCGACATCAAGAGTTGTATGAGAAGGACTATATATATTTTAAAATGATAGTACATTGATGTAGCCCATATGTAACAATTATGAGAAATCGAAGGAAGCGATGCCTACAGAAGAGTCAACAACATGTTTGTTAGCCTAAATATAAGCTTTCAAATGGACAGTTCATCTACGAATGAATAATCGCATTGGCTTTTATTGTGAGAATCAAAATAAATTAATGTGTTACAAGTCATAAAGGGTTAAAATGACAAAGACTGTATTTTAAAAGTGAACTGTCTCTTTAAGGATCTTTCCATGTGTGGCGATATGTGAAATAAGTGTTCTTGGGGAGGGATTTGCTTCTGGATCATGTTTCGATTCGAGAAGAAGTTAGACAATAAGGACATGTTAAAAAAAAAGACAGTAACATGGCACATTGCTGCACGCCATACGTAACTATTATGAGAAATCTAAGGAAACTACGCCTGTAGCCGTCAACACAGGTTTGTTAGCCTAAACAGACACTTTTAAAGGGACAGTACAGCTAAATGTTAATAATTTTATGTGAACTATCCCTTTAAGTGTTTTAACACGTGTACTGATATGTGAATTAAGTGTTCTTAGGGAGGGATTTGCTTCTGGATCATGTTTCGATCTGAGAAGTTGGACAATAAGGACATGTTAAAAAAAAGAAAAAAGACAGTAACATAGCACATTGCTGCACGCCATACGTAACTATTATGAGAAATCTAAGGAAACTACGCCTGTAGCCGTCAACAACATGTTTGTTAGCCTAAACAGAAACTTTGGTCCCACTTTATATTAAGTGGCCTTAACTAATATGTACTTACACTATAATTAACAATTAGTTACAATGTATTTATTGTGTATACTTCTGCTCGATTAAATACATGCATGTAATTACATCTGTAATTAATTTCATTTATAATTACACTGTTGAACATCACTAACTCCTTATCCCACTCTTAAACCTACCCACACCATCAAACCTGTCCCTAACCCAACACATATCCCACCTCAAGAGCGCTAGAAGTGTTCTGCAATACATTATGAACACAGTAAGTACACTGTGCTTATATTCAGATGCAAGTACATAGTAGTTAAGGCCACTTAATATAAAGTGGGACCGAAACCTTTAAAGAGACAGTACAGCTAAACATTAATTTTATGTGAACTATACCTTTAAGTGTTTTGACATGTGTATTGATATGTGATTTAAGTGTCCTTAGGGAGGGATTTGCTGCTGGATCACATTTCAATTCCAAGCAAAGTCGGAGAATAACAAAAAAGGAGATGTAAAGACAATAACAAAGAAGTGACTAACATAACACTGCCACATCTAAAGATTATGAGAAATCTGAAATGAATGCCCGCAGTGGAGTCAACAGCATGTTTTCAGCCTAAATAGATGTTTTTAATGGGACTTAAACAAAACATATAAGAATAATCTCATTGGCTTTCATTGTGTGAATAATAATCAATTCATAAAGCCCCATAAAAGCATTAAAAAACATAATGACATAAATTTAGATGAGCATTTAAGTGTTGGTCGTGTGTATGTGAAATCAGTGCTCCTGGATCACGTTTCAATTCCAAGAGAAGTCTGAGAACAACAACAAAATAAAGTACAAGGAACTTTAGGTGGAGCTTTTTGAGAGAAGTGAGGGAAGTGCGTGTATTGAGTCAGTGGAGAACTAGTGTTCATGACTCGCTTCAAGCACTTGATAAACTGTACTGGAAGTCAGATTAATGCAGTGTGATCAAACCAGTTCAGTTCAGATGCGAAATGCTGTGGTACGCTGTGGGGTGGGGGTGGGGGGTGGGAGGGCGGGGGGGGGGGGGGAATGCTGTGAAGTTGATGACGACGTGTTTGTTTCATTATTTTAAATCATCAAAATAATTTGACCAACAATGAAAAAAAAGGATTCAACAATGATTCCTTGGATTAAGAATCTTTTTAAGTGGTTATAAACAATTTATTTGAGCTGAATTTAAACAAACAAATTAAGTTGAACTTTATTAAATACAATTTATTTGTTTCAATTCAACACATATAAATTGTTTGCAACAATTTTGCAGGCATAATTTTTTTCTGTGAATGTGGTTTTCATTTCAAGCTTCATGAGATTGTTTATGCTTAGTTTTTAAAGCTCGTTGACACTAAATATTTCAGTTTTTTATGTAAAATTGGTGAAAATGTATTGTTTGGAGTTGGTGACTGCTTTTAATACCTTTTGATGGGTTATACAATACTAGTTATCTTTCTTTACATGGTATTATTATATATTTATAAAGTGACGTCTGTGATGAAAAACATGGACGGACAAAAGAACGTTACAATACCTTGCACCATGTGAAATGTAATGTATTTTTAGTATTATTTAATATTGTGAAATCACTTATATCTGTATGTGTATTATATGTGTATTTCAGCCTTTGTCAGTGATTTTTCATTTGCAATCCTATAATTTCGGTTTAGGTTATGTTATTTTTCTACTCTGTCATTTTTGTACAAATGCATTTTCTTTTTACTTACATTTTTAAAAAGAATTGTTTAATTGAATGTCTTTATTATTATTACTACTATTATTATACATTTAGATGTTTTATACTAGTACATTTATGCATCTTAGAAGAAGTATAACCCCCTTGGTGGTCCTCAGACTACATCCTGAAAACCCCCCAAAATGTTATCAATTTTATAAATACATCACCCCTCACAAAACAGAGCTTCTTTTATGAATGCATCATAAAACTGCTGTATTGGGTTGTCTCTGCCTGTCTTTATATGAGCTTTTGTGTGTGTCTGTGTGTTCATTCGACCTGTTGGAGTGGGCCAGTAAAGACCCTCATCTCTCTCTCCCCACCAAACGATGACTGATTTCCTTTGGTGCTTAGAGTCCCATCTGTCATCTAGCACCATTTGAAATCGGTTATAATGACTGGGGATCAATTCTTCAGCTTCCCTTTGTGCTCAGAGCCATCGCTGCCTTTTTTCCAATACTGCATGTGTGCTCAGGCCTTTCACGAGCTTATTGCTAATTTGTCTGAAAAATAAATCTCTTTTTTTCCAGCTGAATTTGAGTGTTATTTCGAGGCTTGATGTATTCATCACCAAATAAATCAAAAGACTATTAGTCAAAACCTGTTTAGGATTTAGCTGATATCTAGTTCAGTTCTGCCCTCTGTTGGTTAGAAAGCGACACTTCAAGTTTAATCTTTTCAAATTGAGGTTATTTTGGAGCTGGATATATTTTTATTTAGGTCATAATAGATTAAATTAAGTCAGTCCTACAGTTTTTAAAATGCACAGCATATCAAAGCATCCTAACAGGACATCATGGTGTTATCATTTGATTTCTCAAAGGGATAGTTCACCCAAAAATACTCACTATTTCCTCACCCTCAGTTAGTTAAAAAACTTTAGGTTTCTTCTGCTGAACACAAAAGAAGTTATTTTGAAAAATGTTGAAACCTGTAACCGTTGACTTCCATAACAAATACTATGGAAGTCAACGGTTACAGGTTTTCAGCATTTTTCGAAATATCTTCTTCTGTGTTCAACAGAAGAAAGAAACTCAAACAGGTTTGTGACAAGTGAAAGGATTATTAATAATGACAACATTTTCAGTTGTGGATGATAATTTAATAGGTTCATAATTCATTGAACTCAATAATTCAGAATTTATTCATAATTCGATAATGATTCATTAAATAGTTGATAAAATTAAAGATCAAATGCAACTACACATAATTGAACATGTATATAGTCTAAAATTGTTTTATCTGTCATTTTAGTTGATTTTAGAAACAAATAAATGCTTGTAAGAACATTTTTGAATATTTATACTTTGGGAATATGTAATTTAGTATAAAATAAACAACCGCAAACCTTTGCTTAAAGTGGAAGTGAAGTAATCACTTCAAGTCCACATTATTTTGTAGACCGATTTCCACTGTAATGAAAAATATATAACAAACATGATTCAACATAACCATTCAGAAGAAAGAGGGTGTTTCATCATACATTTTAGTGCAAAATGTATGAAAAATAATCCTCTTTTCTTCTAAATTGTAATGTTTAATCATGTTTTGTTATATATTTATTACAGTTCAAAATGTTCTTACAAGCATTTTTTTTGTTTCTAACTAAAATAACAGAAATATAGAATATATACATGTTCAATTATGTGCAGTTGCATTTAACCTTTAACTTTTAAATTATTTATTGGACAATTAATTGTGAACCTATTCAATTGTGACCCTGCTGAATTGGTAAAATAGTACAATAAGGTATGACTTTATTAAAGGGAGAGTTTACCCAAAACTGAAAATGTCATCATCATTTACTCAACTTTCACCTGTCACAAATCTGTTTTAGTTAGAAATGAGTTAGAAATTACTTAATCTTAGAAACAAATAAATGCTTGTAAGAACATTTTTGAAGTTGGGAATATGTAATTTAGTATGAAATAAACAACTGCAAACCTTTGCTTAAAAGCCTTTAACAATAAGTTACTGTGACTGAAACGTGGATTCATTATCAATGTCTCTCTGTAATAAAGATGTGTACACTTGGGGAATTATTAACCACTGTTTTACCACCAAAAAGGCATTTTTTAAAAGGTAATCATGAAGTATGCTTCCTGATATTGTATGCAGAAAATTTTATTCTAAAGATGCTCTCTGGGTTTGCCATTAATCTTCATATTTTGAATCTATATTTTAGTTAGAGCAGGAGTGTCAATCTCAGTTCCTGAAGGGTTGCAGCTCTCCACAGTTAAGCTTCAACCTTAATTAAACACACCTGATGCAACTAATTGAGTTCTAAGTGCTGACTCTGAACTGCAGAGATGCATTGCTCCTGGAACTGAGTTTGACATCCACTCCATTAGTTGCAAAACAGCAATAGGTCACACACGTTTAAAAAATGAAACATCATTTTCTGCTGTTAATTCCCTATATTACAACATATCTGAACTTTTTGTGCAAGACATGTTGTGAGTACTTTATAAAATAACAAACAAACAAACATTGTACTCAAAACATACCCATAAAATCCTGGCAAACGATAACTTTGAATAGGCCAAGTACAAAATCATATTATTACTATTTTATTAGGCTATATTTACATTAAAAAGCTGCAAGTCTGATATTGAAATTATGATAATGTAGTATATAAGATGTACTTTTTCATACAAATAAATATGCACTAAAATGATTATGTTATAAAGTATTAATAGTTGCGATAGTAGCAGTATTATAAATATTATATATATACAAAATAATACTGTGACAAATCCGTTAGGGATGAGCTGGCATTAACAGAAACAAATGATATTGTGTTTACTGGTTTCACTGAATCACAAAAAGCGTATTCACTGTGAACGCTCAGGCTTTTCTTTGTGGCCAACAATGCTCAAAGTGGTTTTTAATGAGTAACCATAGGCCTCATTAACCTGAAATAAGCGAAATCAACGTTTTCAGCACTAATGAGGATATTATGAGCGGTAATTCTTCATTCAATTCAACTGTCATCTTATTGAGAATAGATCCAGAAACCAAAGTGTTTTGTTGAAAAAATGGTGTTACAAACATCTACTTATCAGGACTCTTCAGTTTATCTTGAAATGCAGATAAGGGCAAGTATAAGTATGTTGTGTAAAGAAAAAGGCTAATAATAAATGCTTCAGTGCATTGCCGCAATATGTTTATCATTATTAGTAATACTGAACATACCTTTTTAACATTACATTATATTTTCTAATAATGTACAGGAACACTAAGGGCTTTCTAAAAGAAAAGGTTGAAAATATATTAAATAAAAACCATCAAACCATTAAGATATGTTTGTTTCGAGTTCCTCCCTAAAGTCAAGCCTAAATATGTTTTGCTTTTGGGAAAGACATGATGTTTTACTCTTACAATGCCTTTATGTACTTTCTTTTTTAATCAGAGACAACAACAACAACAACAACAGCAAATATATTATTCTAACATGACATCCAAAATAAAAAAATAAAAATAAAAATAAGTTTATAGCTTGCATTTTAGATATACATAAAAAACTAGTTAGTTTTAATATAGATATCCCCATAACGTCAGTACATATGAGACATTATAAATTATATAAACATCAAGATCATTCTTCAGTTAACTTGAATTATTTAGCTATTATAATTGTATATTGACATTTCTTACTATTAATACACTAAAGAGAGTCCATATATAAATACAAATCAATTGTAAAAACCTTTAAACAATGTTTAGAATTATTTATTACACATTTATGAACATGGAATTTAGCAGATAAAATCATGAGATCCTTTATGTACTTTTTATTTTTATTTATTTATTATTTATTTATTTATTTTTTATTATGCAAGAAAGAACATTACAAAGATGCAATATGAACAAAGGGACAAAAAGGGTTACATAAAAATCCAGCAAATTAAACAAGTTTAAATGATTTACACCAAGAAAGAGTTTTACATGCAATATAGTTGTTTGAGTCTATTAAAGACTTCACATATAAATCAAAGTCCTTTCTGAAAATAAAAAAGGGTGTTTCTTTGAAAGTTTACATTTGTAGATGTAAAATTTAGCCAAAAAAGCAATAAATTAATAATAATTTTACAATGAGAAGGGTCTACATTCAGAGAGTAACCAAAGAATACAATTTTGGGGGAAATACAAAAGTTTGAAAATAAGAACTTTTTAATGAAATTGGAAAAGTCAACCCAAAAAACTTTACAGTAAGTGCACTCCCAAAATAAATGATTTAGTGTTTCATCATACTGAGTACAAAATGAGCATTAGGGGAAATATTATTATTAAATTTAGCTAGTTTGAAATTTATTGGGTAGCAATTATGAATGATTTTGATTGAGACTTCAACAGCTTTATTAGATAAAATGAATTTCTTCCGAAGAAGCCAAAACTGATCCCACTCTATGTCACAAAATGTATTATTCCAAAAACTTATGCCAGCAGGTAAAGAGATCCGACAACTATTAATAACCAAGCGAATATTTTGTTGAGATCCTTTATGTACAAGGCAGAGCAGACGCAGAAGTGTTTCGTCACCTTAAATCCCTCCCCATCCCTCTTTCCCCGTTCCTGATTGGTCACGATTTTAGATTTCCGCCATATTCAAAATCCGTCCTATCCGTTGAATATCGCTAGCTTCCCCTTTTCTATTCATCCCCCCAAAATAACCCGTTTTAACTGCATTACGTATTATATACACAGTTTACAGTAACGCAATCCGAGTCCACGTCTTTCAAATGGAAGAAACCGACGGATCCCCAGCGCCAATGGCAGAGGCAGTCTACGAAAGACCGAAGAGGAGCAAGAGAAAGTCGTCAATGGCGGAGACGGACGAGTCCCCAGAGCGCACTTTCAAACGGTCAGGAAGATCACATCAATTGTTATTGTTGTTATACATCATTATTATTACGTTACAGCTTGAACTACTGTAGTCTGCGAATCCTTTTGCAAATGATCCCAGCTTCTGCGATTGTGCGAACTGCAGCGAATCTGGAAAACGGGGAAGTGTAACGTTAGTTACTTATTTATAACATTTAAACGACATATTACGACAAATGACTATGTTTCTTATATAGTAAAAGTGTAGTAATAACAATCATGTATTGCTTACAAATTGTGTAATCACGTTTTAACTATAAAACTATGGTTAGTGTAGAAAAACTACCATGTTTAATTTGTGGTTAAATTACAAACACGTTTCTTGTGTTTTGTTTGTGGATAAACCGTGGTTTACATTCGCGAAGAGCTATATATGTAGATTATATAACTTATCTAAGGAGTTATGGACGGGTGAGTACAGATCTCTGTTTGTTTTGCTCTTAAAGCGAGAAAAACTTCCGCAATATGTCGTCACATTAAAACAAAGCATGACGGCAGGAGAGCAAACACGTATTGCTGCAATGTTTTACCCAACCACACGATGGCGCTGACGTCTCACTAAATATCAGTGGAGTTCAAGGCAAGCCACACCATAATCGTTTACTCAACAGCCTCTTTATTAGGTACACCAGGGAAGGACAGCTTCTATCCTGGAGGGCTACTGTCCAGCAGAGTTTTACTCCAACACTGATCAAACACACCATGCTGATCAGTCTTCAAATCAGAAACACATGCTTGTTTGAATTACTGGTATTCTCTTTTGATATCTGGCAACCCTGAGATGGCTAAAAGTGAAGATCCCTGTCGATCAGCCTTTTTGACACCTAAACGAAGCCAAGTCACTTAAATGCTTGGTTTGAACTTCAGCAGATCATGTTCTTGACCAGTGTTTCTCAACCACGTTCCTAAAGGACCACCTTGTCTGCACATTTTCTATGTCTGTTTAACCAAACACACCTGATTCAGATCATCAGCTCATTAGCAGAGACTGGAAGACCTGTAATGAGTGTGTCAGACAAAGGAGACATCCAAAACATGCAGTGTTGGTGGTCCTCCAGGAACGTGGTTGAAAAACACTGTTCTTGACCATGTATACCTGCTAATATGCATTCAGTTGCATGCGTGTGATTGGCTGCTTGCATTAGTGTGCAGTTTGTGCAACAGGTGTACCTAATAAAGTGTCCAGTGAGTGTACACAATAGACATTGTCTTGTGTATTGCAGTTGAATTTCTAAAAAACGAAAAAACAATAATTACATAAGCGCTTTCAGCCAGTGCTGTATTTAGGACATACTGTACTTGAAAATAAAGCAAAACAAAGCAAGCAATACAATAGAAAAATAAAAACCGTGTGCATCTTTGATTGCTTTCAAAACACATGTGATCTTCAAAAGTTCTTTGTTTTCGATGAAATGCTAGTGACACTCAAATCCATGTGCAACTTTAGCAATATTAGTCCAAGGTACTCCATAAAAATAGATCATGCCGAAAATATATCTCACATAAACCCTGAGAAAGAATGTAGGCAGATGGAGAACATAAAAATGTGCTTTTATCACGGGCTAAAATAACAACAGTTTATTTTGGCAGTAGGTTCTGTTTTCTTTCTTTCGTGCCAGGCCTTATGCCTTCTGCCTGATTGGAACAGCAGGAGATTTGAACCCATTTTTGCTTACTATACTTATCAGAAAAGCAAACAAAATGGCATGGACGTTAAAATCTCTGGAAAATCTTAGTACAAATTGCAACTATGATGCTCTAAATTGTTGCTATGCAGTTGCCAGGGTGGTTGTTTGGTTCCGACGCCAATATCAGAAGAGGCTTCTGCTAAATATTAGATTTGGGTCTGCTGTTATGGCTTTCAGAAACTATTACTGCCTAAACAAATTCCTTTCCAAGTGCCACACATCAAAGCTCCAGCGCCACAATAACGCTACTATGTAAATACACAAAGTGGTCTCTTAAAGAATGTTCTGCAGGAAGTGTTGTAAAACAGTGTTACATTGTATTTAATATCAACATCAAGGGAATAGTTTATAGACGGCTGAGAAAAGTTAGCTAAAGGCAAAGTCCTCCTTCAGTCATTTGAATGAAATTTAGTATTAGGGCTGCACAATATTGAAAAAATCTAACATTGCGATATTTTGTATTCTGCGAATATATTGCGATATAAATACAATTTCACTAGATGAGTTGAATAACTATTTGGAAAGAATTTATAATTTTAGATTGATTTGGGATGATTCTGTAGAGCAGTGGTTTTCAAGCTTCTCCAAGTGCCACCTCAGAAAAAAATTGTCCCCCCAAGTACCACCAATAACCGGTATTGAAGTACAGTAGCATAGTAGGCCTAATTAAGCAGCTACAGCACTGCATAGTTAAAAAACGAGGCAGATTAATTCTTCTAATTAACAATATTTATTATTATCAGCCACTTAAATAAAAGGTTTAGCCTATTAAAATCAATTTGCTGATCACATCGGTGTTATCGTACACGTCAAATGGTTAAAAGTGTTATTTTTTTACTTTAATTATTCAGCAATTCCTCTGTGTACCACTAGAAGGAAGCTTGTGTACCACTAGTGATACGCGTACCACAGTTTGAGAACCACTGCTGTAGAGGATTGCATAAAATATAATGAACAATCAAACAAAGCCTAGATAAATTCAATAAAGAAAAAGATACTAATTGAATGAACAGTGTTTTATTGTTTTTCGAGAAATCGAACTGTATTCAGGTATACAGTAATTGAATAATCAAATGTAAAATAATACCGCATAATCTTTGTTTTATAAACAATTCGAGCAATTCCAAGCAAATGTCAACCTTGCCATGAAAAAAATTAGGTTTTCGCCAAAATAGAGAAACCGTTTCGACATTTTTCCAAGTATTTTGCAGTACTTTAAAAATACTCAAAAATATATATGTCAATGTTTCAAACTATATTTACTATAATACTATATTACTTTATTTATTATATAGTCACACAAGCCTCAATTTCACATCTGTCACATCCATAGCAGTAAAGTGTCACACCCACAACAAAGATTTTCCCTTATAAATGCAAAAACGTCAAATAAAATAAAATCAACATTTTTTGTTCTATAGTGAGCTGACTCTTATCCTTCTGATTAACATCAATTTTTGGGGGTTGTGTAGTTTAATTCACATAATTTCTACAAAGTATGCTGTATACTGTAATTTTTTTTGTCACATCCCTAACACGTTTACTTTCCTCATTTAAAATCGAAAAAAAGTTTACTGTTTGATATTTCTCTGATCCCTTAACTCTGTGGTCAGTTCTTTTGTAAAATATAAACAGCTGCTTCAATATACTGTTAACATATACTTTCCATGTGAATTTATGTTAAGTTTTTACTGCAAATGTCACATCCATAACGCTGGAATTGCTCTATTGCGAATGTTCACATTGCGATTTTGATGCTGAAACGATATATTGTGCAAAACCTGTAGTATCACCTGTATAATAATCTAAAAAGTCAAATGCCATCGCTTAGAAATTTAATAGCATGAATTGTGCAGGATAACTTTCTTTTTTCACTTAAATAGTTTTGAATTTCCTTTCAAATTGAAGCACAGACATTAATATAACATTAAAACAGAATTGAATCATTATATAGATCTACATGTAATAAAACGACAGCACTTTATAAACATTTTCAAAAAGAAATATATTAATAAAACTATTAATAAAACAACAACACTAAAGTGATACAAAATAGCTAGGAGTTTAAAAGTAAAAAACAAAACAAAACAATAGCTCCATTTATTAAGGTCACAGTTTTCGTAACCAGTGTTTGTTTATTGACCAATGAAGATCTGACGATAAGATTATACATTATATGTGGGACAGATAGAAGGCAGATTAGAATTATTATATTATTATATAACATCTAGCGAGCTGTAGTTAGGGTGTGCTGAACTGAAAAATGATCTCTTTTGAATTTAGTTATGTCACTAGATCAAAACAGACTTTTTAAATGTTCAGAAATCCTCAAGGGTTTAGTCGATACCAACTCGTTTCCTTATACGCACGAACCAGCTATAGCTGAGATAAGTGAACGTCATCGTTTTACACAGTGGGATTTCGTCAGTTTTTAAGGCAACAGTTATCCAATTTCAGCTTATCCATTCTCTGATCCGTTTCGACAGTCTAGCCCTTTTGGTGGACTTTTACAGATTTGTCATATATGATGTCTCATATTTGACAGTAGAGACCACAACAAAGATGGCTTTTGAAGCCGTTGTGGACTGATCTGGATGAGTAAGTGACACATCATTCCTCCAAGGCCTCTCCTTTGTTTGCTACCTAAAGCATGGTGAAATCAAACCTACTTAGCTTTACCTAAGTCCCCTTAAGTATTCTCCCACCTCAACGTCAATGTAGACTCATCTACAAAAGGGAAAAACCATCTGAAACCGATGTTGGCGTCCACTTAAGACTAACTGTTGGATTGTATAGTGCTCGGAACGTTCTAAATTCAGAAGAACTTATAATTGTATCCAAAGCACCAGAACAACACATACAAAGCGACCAGCGCAGGAATGTCGTCAGCGATTTCTTAGGAAGGCTTACTCCTTACAGTTTCCCACACTCATGTTGGATCAGCTGACACTTGCTGGTAGTAATAGTATTGATGTAATGTCCTGCCGGAGTTCCTAAAACAGGACAAGCCTCATTTTTGGTATATTTGCGCAGACTATTTTGATGACTGTGAGAGTTAGACTGGTGTAATCACCGAGGGGTGTGTGTGTCATTTTGTCCATATTTGTCATGCCGATGTCCAGTGTTTCGGGCAACACCTTGACATTCCAGACATGTTTTAGAAGCAATATTACGCACTCACAAGATCTATACTTCCTAAAGCTCCCAAATAAAACCTATTTGATGCACCTGTTCAGGCTGATGAGTCTCTTCTGTTGAGCGGATATGCTGAATAAGGTTTATTTGGATTATGTAGAGTGTGTGGTGCTGAGGGCCTACAGGAACTGGCTTAGGAAACGCTACTTTAGGCAGATTTACACAATATGGCTTCAGGTCATGGGTGTGTTTTTTCCTGCCCTACGGTCTATACTGCAATCATTCAAGTTACGTTTTTAGTTGATGACAATTTTTTGGACATTGACACGACGATTGGTTGGCTTGAGGAAATCTGACATTCACTGTGCTCAGCGTTTGTGAACTGAATTATAGTCAATAAATATGTATATCGCGCTTAAAATTATTTTACATGGATAGATTTATCTATTGAGTTGAATTTTTGAATTTATTTGAATTTATTGAATGGGATAGCCCCTTGAGATGAATCATCTCATTTTCGAGGGGGTCCCTAATTGATTTTTGTCCCTAATACAATTGATTTGTGTTGGGACAACATGAAAGTATTAAGGAAACGTATACATTTTTGTACACATTAAAGTGGATTGAACATAAATATTAAGTTGTCTCCCTAAAAAAACCTCAAGAATCGTGTCGTTTCAGCTCAATTTAAATAAGTAGTGTGAACAACAGCAAATGTATTTATAGATAAGAGTTGGTTATCAGTTTTGATTTTGTGTTCATTTTAAGTTGTCAGGTCATAGTTTTCTTCATAGTTTTTGTTTATTGTCTATTTCATTTTTGATGCCAAAACCCATTGATGAGTTAGTAGTTGTTTATATCGGAGAATTGAATTAGCAAATCCAAATAGTGAATTGCAATCATAGGCGTGCAGTTATATTGACAAAATTCTATCTTTTTTTGTTTCATAATTTGGTCTCACTTTCTTTTAAGGTATTAAAAACTAAAAATTATTGCTATTAGCAAACCATTAACTATGACTTAACTCAAACTTCTAATTTGCTGCTTATTAATAGTTATAAAGGTGTAGTTGGGTAGGATTAGGTGTGTAGAGTAAGATCATACAGAATATGTAGTTTAAGTACTAATATTTTAATACTAATTTTGATAACAGGCAGGTAATAAGCCAATATTAATAGTGACGATTGGTACTTGAGCTATACTCATAACTAGGGCCAGACAGAATCTGCAGACATTCTTTGGTATATCTGCACAGAATTTTGTACTAAATCTGCGAATTTATGCTAAATGATAGTAGCTAAAAACTCAACACATGATTTAAAAATAAATAATAACATTTGAACTTTTATTTAAGGTTTAAAATGCAAATTCAATTAGCACCACCTGTTTGGTAAACATATACAGTACATTCATATACAGTGCTTAGCATAATCGAGTACACCCCATTTTGAAAATGAATAAAAGCAAAACAGACGTTTGCATGATATATTTATTCAAATTATATTTTAGACACCAAAAATATTTACAAATTGAAATATACAAATAAATTAAAGCAAAATATTGCAAAAAATCAAAATTACAACCTACAAAATTTCAACTGCATTTTTCAATGTTTTTGCTTCTCTTGATTTTTTCCTCATTTTTAAATTTGTATTTATTATTTTTCTATAACATGAATTAGGGTGTACTAGTTTTTGGACCGTTATTGTAAGTTATTTTGTTAGATAAGCTTCAGATTTGGCTTCAGTACTGACTAGTATATGCACAAATATAAAATTGTATAGCTTCCTATTAAAAAATATATATTTATTTTTATTAAATTTTACTATTTAAAAGATTTATTTGTGAGGGGTGTACATATATATGCTGAGCACTGTATAGCTACAGAAGGTCAGAAAATATTACTTTATTAACGGTTTTGTTCATAAACACTAAAACATAACATTTGCAAATTATTCAATAATAATACTGAAAATGTAAAACAGAGTACATATATATTTACACACCTTTACATATGTAAATAGATTGAATGATGGGTTCAAAAATCTGTTTTAAAGTCAGTGAAACTGTCGACAATCATTAAAGGAACAATCACTATATTGAAGACAATAAGATAAAACTTGAATTAAAGTAATATATACATAAACCGCATGTCCCATTATTGAACTGCTTTACTGGAAACCCAAAAGTATGCACTTTCCTGTCAGCAGTACTTACTTGATTTTTATCAGTAAAATATAACTTCAAACATGCCATCAAGCCATTACTGTGGTCTCTTCCCCATCAGGCCAGCGTGGAATGGAGGACACTCCATCATATTATTGGCAGCGTCATTTGACCTACATATTTACTCCCCAGTTGCCTTGAGCAGTCGAGACCACCCACAGTCAAGTCTTTTTCTAGTGGACACTGATATAGATTCTGAACTGCATTAACACATTTACACTCTTTGACTGCTCAACACACACAGGATCGCCCAACTTAGTGTGGTGACTGCATTTTTTACATCCTCACTCACAGTTTTATTCACAAAATACACCATAGTTAAATGAGTGACGTGAGAACTTCATTTTCTGTGAGAACCAACTTCTCGCACTTCCCCTCTTACATTCTTTCTCTAGATTTATTTTACTTTAATTACCTGTTCTCTCCTCCGCACATGCAGCACTCGAGTTCTTCTAAATTTCATATGCGCTCATTCCAGAGTGATGGAAAGATAAACAAGGAACTGATGGAGAGATAAAAGGACAGACAGTGAGTGCCTACGGAAACCACATTAGACAGAAGACGACCTACGTTGACAACCAGAGGGCAACTTGTCTTCTTATCACAATCAATCTCCACTAAAAACAGAGAGGATCTAAATGAAGTTTGCCCACGCTTAATTAGCTTTAATATAAAAACCTGTTTGTTATCTTAAACGAACTGAGTGACAAATCTTAACTCATCCGCATGGAATGGAGGCATTCACCACACAAAGTTAATCTATTAAATAAGTTCAGATTAATATTCAATACTCGTTTCTAGTTGGCAAATACTGCCATACTTTTTAAAATATATTTTAGAAAAGTGATTGAATTCATATCATTGACTTAAAGGTAGAAAGGTAGTCTAGTTTCCTATTTAGAATAGTGCTCATACAATGTAAAAATGGCTTCCAAACACTTTGAATTGTTTTGCGCTACTTATTTTATCTCGCAATTTCTGGAAAGAAAAACAATCAGGCATCTTTCTATTATTCCTGTGCTCACACATGTTGTCAAATTGAGTTTATATGGAAAGACTGTAAGTGTGCTTGTTAATATTTTAAGTATATTTTAAGACTTCAGAAGGATGTCCAAAGGATCTTGTCATAAGACATTGAAAAATGTTGTCATGCTGCTGAAAATTCAGCTTTACAGTTAACCGCAAAATTATTAGCCCCTGTGAAATTTTGATTCTAAAGTGATGTTTAATGGAGCAAAACAATTTTCTATCATCTACTATCATCTTTTTTTCGTCTGGAGAAAATCTTGTTTCTTTTAGTTTGACTGTAATAATAGCATTTTTAAAAACTATTTCAACTAGGTCAGTATTATTGGATATTATTAGATATATTATATATTTTTTTCCGATTAGCCAATAACTTTCCTAATTTACCAAACTTGTCTAGTTAACCTGATATTATAGGTATATTATAAAATAATAAATAGCATTTAAAATAAAGTTATTTTAATTTAATTAGTTATTTTTTTAAATATTTTTGATAAAATAAATGCACCAGGCTTTAAAAAAAAGAGAAAAAAAGAATAAGAATAACTTATAATAATAAAAAAAAGATTAACTTTTTTTGGGCCAGGGGTGCCCAAACTTTTTCGTAAGGAGGGCCAAAAACCAAATATCATTGAGAGGTAAATATACCAAACTATGTTACGTTAAAGTCGCCATGGGTAATTTCCTAATTTATTTAATAATATTTCAAAATAAATAGAAACGTTACTATAATCATTAACTAATGCAGTATAACTTTTTAAATCATAACTTAAAACAATCACATTTAAACCACAGTGGAGTTCAATGCTGAAAACACTGGTCAAGCAGAATCTGCCTCTGACTTGATTTGCTCACCAAAGTCTCTGCATTGTCGGATGACAGTGTGTGCATTTAAACAAAATCTAATTAATTTACACCATTTAATTAAAACATATAATTTCAGTTAGCTTTTAACAATAAAACATCCAAACAGCCAAATCAAAGGTTAACATGGGTCAGCTTTGGCCATCGGGCCCTAGTTTGGGCATCTCTGTTTTAGGCTGTAGTTATTATATTTGGCAAGTATGATCATGAATGTAACACTGTTCATTGGCTAAGAGCCAATTTTACAAGAAACAGAGGAAGTTGTTCATGAAAAACTCTTTTCTCTAGAATGGCAGTGTTGTAAGCAGACCTGCACCATATTGGAAAAAACTGACATTGCGATATTTTGTTTTTCTGTTACATATATATATTGCGATATGAACATAATTACAGGAAATTACTATTTGGACATGAATTATAATTTTACATTAATTGTAATATACAATATGATACAAACATACACAAAATAATATCATTTAAAGCACAGATGAAAAAATAAAACAAAGATAAAAATGAAATAAACAACACTATGGTTTTCTGTGGAGTCTAACAGTATTGAGATACAGAAATTCAATAAGCAAATGTAAAATAACAGTGTCTATATTGTATAAATATATAAACCCAATCAATCAAATCTAATCTAACTGGTAAAGCAGAAAACGTTATAATGTCTTGTGTCCAAATGGTTTAAATTAACTTGAGATCCTGCGATATGCAGATTCTCACTTTGAGATATCGATGCTGAAATGAGATATAGTGCAGTCGTAAGTAACCCAGAAGTGTTATCTCAGAGTTTTTTAAAGAAAAGATTTGGTAAGAATGTGACATTATTGGAGATTGAAAAAAGCAGCAGCTCTTCTTAAAAAGGACCCCTGGGTATCTTTGTAAACATGACCTCGCTGAGACAGTTGTCACCAGTCCCCAAATAAGGGCCCAGCCAACAATGAAGAGGCAGTGCATTCGTGAGTAAAAGCGGACATGATGGATAAAGACTGAAGGAGACTGGGAAGACTACAGAAAGCAGGGTGTTTGTTGGAGAGATAAGGGCTGAGTGACGCTTTCTCTGTATCGGTTCTGCAGACCATGATGCAGTGTCACAGGAGACAGAGCTACGCCAGGCTTGGTGTGTGGTACGTACAGGATGTGTCTTTACGATAATGGGCTTTTCTTGTGTGGCCCATGGATGGACATACTAATGGATCCACATGGTTCGGCTGCACTGTATACTCCATTAGCCTACAACCAGAGCTCTGCGTCTGGTTGGATGCTTTGTGTTCGTATGGTTGAAGTGGGACTTTTTATAGGCCTGTGAAACTTTTTTGTGTTGTGCTTTTCTCTCTGTAGGCCATCTTTGAGACGAGGAAGCTCTTTCACCTTTCTGACACCTGGACCCCAGTGGGACTTCACACTGGTGAGTGGCCTAATGACATCCTTATGGCTCAGCTCTTTCTCAAGTGTACAAATCACTCAGTCTTGCTCTTGTCTAATCTGTCCATTATCAGCAGTGGAGTCTGACATTAGTGTGTTACTATGACTTTGCTTTGGCCTGAGTATAATTTAACCCAATACCCTACTTAGATTATTTTTCAGGTTGCGCACTGTTTAGAGGACAACAATGGGCAGGATTGAATGTAAAAATAAATAAACTACACAATCAGCAGAGTAATTGTTAATTGCAGAGCCAATTGGCTGAAATAGGAAAGGATAATATTTTTGATATAGTGGTTCATTTTAACAGTATATTATTTTTAATTTTTTAATGAATCGTTATTTCTATAGCACTATTACAATGTATATTGTGTCAAAGCAGCTTAACATAAAAGTTCTAGTAGATTGAAACTGTGTCAGTCCAGTTTTCAGAGATAAAGTTCAGTTTACAGGGTTCATACGGTCATGAAAAACCTGGAAAAGTCATGGAATTTCCACATGGCATTTTCCAGGCCTGGAAAACTTTTGGAAAAAGTCATTAGTTAAACAAATATCTGTATACTTAAATATAGGTTAGTTGTCTTTACTTCTTTTCTGTCCATGGCCAAACACGTGCTCTCACATTATTAGTGCTGTGTGAGAATGATCTAAATAAATTTTACAGAGATATAAAGATTAATGTAAACTAAATGTTGCATGTTTTATGATATGCTGTAATAACTTTGATCATGCACTGTTTTTATTATTATTTACCACATATACGTAGACATTACATGAAACATTAGGTCATGATAATTTACTTGAAAGTCCTAGAAAAGTCCTGGAAAAGTCATTGAATTTTAGTAGTAAATATGCATATGAACCCTGAGTTTAGTACAGTTTAGGGTGGTTTAATTTTCACTGCTGAAAGTCCAAACACTGAGGAGCAAATCCATCGATGCCCAACCAACCAACCAAGCAAGCCTGTGGACGAGAAAGAAAACTTCACCAATTGATGACAGTGAAGGAAAAAAACTTGAGATAAACAAGCCTCAGTTGGGCTCGACCATTTCTCCTTTTGGCCAAACTTCAACAGTATTAGTTATTAGTCAACAATAGGGTTGAACAATATAGGACAAATGCCACATTGCTATTTTTATAATTTTTTTAAATTCTGCAATATGTTGTGATACGAATACAATTTAACCAGATGACTTTATATCTCTATTTGAAAACAATTTATATTAGATTGATAGGGATAATTCGACAGTAGGCATGGGCCGGTATAAGTTATTGCCGGTATGATAACCTTAGATAAAAATATCACAGTTTCACGGTATTACAGTATTATAATTACTGCTCTAAAATATATTATTTTTAAATGTCTGGGTAGAAAACAAAAATAAATTCCCCTTTGTACACAATATATTTAATTTTTTTAAAGATTTATAATATTTTGGGGCAGTAAACATGTCAGGCTAAATAATTACAATGAATCATTGGCTTCCGCTGTCTTCATTAGTTTTATTAACACAGATTTCTCTACAATTTAAAACGGCATCTTCGGATATTTTTTCTGCTGGAAATGCTGTTGTCCTAAAAAAATTAAATAAAATTATTTTAAAAAGAATAAAATAATACCTTAGGAACGGTATTACAGAAAATTTTGGCAGTATGAAAACTGACTTTTCCAAACTGCGGTATGCCTATTCTAGAAAGGCATCTCCATAAAATCTAATAAGCAATCTATAGATAAAATAAAATAAAAAAAGATACAATTGAACAAACAGAGTTTTATCGTTTTTCAAGACTAATATTATTCAGGTACAGCAATTAAATAAGTAAAATAAACATAATTCAATATTATATATTAATATAATATTAATATATTAATATATTAATCGTTATTAATGTTACAAATGGAACAATACCTTATGTCTGAATGCTTTTAAAATCTTTAGATAATCACAGGCCCCAAAAACAAATGCAAATGTTTAATTATAATACAAACTCCACACTGCATATCGTTCGTTGACTATAGCAAATGATCACATTGTGATATTGATGCTGAGACCATATATCGTGCAGCCCAAGTCAACAGATGATCAAAATAATATTTTTTGCAGCCTTTATTAACAGAAAAACATGTTTTGCGATACAACACACACTATAGCTGCACTGTACCTATTAAGTAAAGTATATAGAAAAACAACACTTACAACCAAATGGACCAAATGTTTAATATTAAACTCTGGACTTACAACAAAAGTCCTTTTTGTTTTAAAATGACGTGAATGCTGTAGCCCCATTAATTACGCTTTGCTACGGTTCACAAGTTTACATGCCTGAATAACTCTTTACCCATAAGGCCATTTTTTGTTAAACCTTTTCCTTTGCGTAAACGTGCTAGTGTACTTTTCCTATGCCCTTTAAGAAATCCTTGGCAGATATTGTTTTCCACTCAACCATCACATTGTCGCCAGCTGATGACATCTTAATCCTCTCATGGCATCGCGTGCCTCGACTTCAACCGATGCCCAAATTGCCACTGATAAATTCCCAAACGTCTCTCTCTCCTTCCAAATTTCCATCAAAATGAACCCAACATAGTCCTGATTCCCACCGAATCAGTTAAGCAGTAAATGCTTAGCTAGTTTGCGATTGAAAACAGAAAGCAGAGCCCGATTAGAGCATTCCAAAGTTTATGAAGGCCAAGCGAAAGCGCAATCCATCTCTCATCTCTAGGAAAACAGGGGGGCTAAAAGACGGGAAAGAAGACAGACTGCTTCATCCAATGCCAAAGCGTTCCTTTGATATGTGTTTTTTTTCTCTCACAAATACACATACATTAGCTCATCTAGTGGGCACATGGGCCTCATTAGGCTTCCAGCGCCATTATCTCACCTTCAAAACTTTGCTTAGGTGAAAGGGTATTCCTCCCTCCCTTTATTCCTGCTCAAACTGCTGGAACATGAAAGCAGAAAGAGTTTTTGTCTCTAATGTTGAAGCAGTTGTTCTGGTTAAGTCCGTCTGCATGGCCGGAGGGTGAACGTGGTGGTGCAACAGCAGATGGAATATGCGGGAAGTGGTTCGTGATCTCCTGTCATACTGTCGGATTTCATTTTGACACTGTTGTGTAAACACACAATCATGACGGCTTGAGCCTCTCAGACATGTTCAGACGTCAGATTTTATTGTTAACCAGTATGAAAAGTTTTGTTAATGTAATTTCTTGTGAACATATATATTGCATCTTCAAGTATTTAAAATGACAGGATATTGTAGTAATCATAAGGATATTAAGGTCGTTCCAGTGTAAGTGATTGACTAGTTTGGCATTCCGTCAATAAGTGTGTGTTTTTCTTCTGTAGAATCTAGATTAGTGTTACAATGCTAGTCATGCATCTATGATTAAAGACACAGGAAGCGTCTCCAGACAGTTGGGCGGTTTGCTTTCATTTCATACTAAAAGAAAATAGTTGCGTCTTTCTAAAGGTAACATGTTTATTTCCGCTCAACTTTGGGAGAGAGTCACTAAACAAAAGACTAAAGACTGTTCGAGAAACCTGTTTAGAAACAGTATTTTGAAATTGCACAACCCAAGTTTTAAAGTAGAGATGTCTGGGCAAAAATATGATCACAGTGTTTTTTAATATCAAAGTCAACAGTATTGATATGTATTGACTTATTATTTATTGGTAAATTATTCATTCATTTGCATGCGTCTCTTAGATCTTATTAGTAAAGGTGAGCTTGAGTTGTTTGATCACTGAATTAAACTCTATATATTAGGCTACCTTTTAATTTTGGGTTCAATAGTTTGTCAGTTTTATTTATTTCTTTTTAAATATACAGTGTATATCCCCACCCCCACCCCCCCAAATATTCTTTCTCTAATTTCAGTTTAATGGAAAGACTTTTACAGTACATTTCTAATAATCGTTTTAATAACTAATGTCTAATAATTGATATATTTTATCTTTGCCATGACGACGGTACATAATATTTTACAAGATATTTTTCAAGACACTAGCATTCAGCTTAAAGTGACATTTTTTTACTCGGCTTTACTCGGTTAATTAGGCAATTTAGTGTAACTAGACAAGTCATTGTATAACAATGGTTTGTTCTGTAGACAATCTAAACAATATTCTGTAAGGGGGCTAATAATATTGACCTTAAAATTGTTTTAAAAAATTAAAAGCTGCTTTTATTCTAGCCGAAATAAAACAAATACGTTTTTCTCCAGAAAAAAAATATTAAAGGACATACTGTGAAAAATTCATTGCTGTTAAACGACATTTGGGAAATATTTGAAAAAGAATTGAAAAAATTCACAAGAGGGCGAATCATTTTGACTTCAACTTTATATTCAGTGTTTTCCATTTTATTTATTTTTCTTTTCATTAAATGTTTAATTTAGGTTGATATAAGAGTCCTTACTAAATATCCTGTTAGATTCAATCATATTGACAAAACATCCAGAACTTTCCATTTTAGACATACATTTTTGTTGTCTCAATATGACCATTCATAGCCCAGCCCTACATTTGAAGCTTTTTTTCCCATCTGAAACAAATGTTCTTTTCTTACTTTTGAAACTGTTTAATTGAATGTCTAGTTGCACTTAAAAAAAATGACACATCAGAAGTTAAATCGGTTGTGAACTACTTTGAATTAATTCGAAAGGTTCCTGTGAAATGAAATTAAAGTCTCCGTATGTTAGTTTTAAGGATATCTATAAGCTGGTGTGCGCCAAAACAGTGACAAAATTCATGTTTAGAAGATATAGACCATTTCAATGTGGTCATGTCATGGGCCCATGATCATTTCCTGCTTGCTATCAAACTATTTCATAACTGTGAAAAGATTAATTTTAATCGTAACATAATGTTAAAACAGCTATCATAACATTATTTATTAATATGTGGCTCTTTTTGGATTCTCGGAAGCTTTTAGAAATTAAAAATGTAAAACAGGAAATACGTTGGGACCATTGTTTTTGTTTACATCCCTCAAAATGGCTTGGAGTTTGTCAATTCTGCCTAAATCGTTTAACACTTTTTTTGACGTCACCCCATATTCATCTGACCAGTCAAATCATCTATAGTATCTGACACGTCAAGTCTACTTCAAGACGCTTCTCGTTTGCTTTTCATTTGATGCACTTGAGCTCAACCACTCTCACTGGCAGAGCTGTGATAAAAATGCTATTGGCTTTTAGACTTTTTCATTAGTAACCGATGTTCTCTTTCTAACAGTTGGGCATCATGCTTATTGATTTCCTCCAGATCTGTCTAATAATCATAAAATGCAAACCACGTGTCCTGGGCTCATGCACACAAACTCTTCATACTAGATCTTACTGACCCCTGCAAAACGCTGAGTGTCCCAAAAACGTGACTTTGATTGAGCTTGTTTGTAATAATCTCATGTTTCCTGTGCCAGCAGCTGTTTGCTCTCATAAATTCCCTGCAGTAATATCCATTTATGGTTTGTCAACCAAGAACATGCAGGTTTGAGCCAAACCATACACGGCTTGTCGATCACTTTGACTTTTTAGTATTCCTCTCAACTTTCCTTCTTTCTTGTGAAGCTTTAGAATTATTCTTTAGAGTAATTTTTAGGCTTTCAGTCTTAACCATTTTTTTAAACAATGCATTGGCGACATCAATGCCCATTTTTAATTCAGCTGCTTATCTGTTACCCATTAAATCGCTAAAAACCAAATGAGTAGGTAACATTGTTGAGTAACCTGTGATTTACTCAGTAGCTCATCTTCTGATTGGCCAGCATTCTTTACTCAAACGTAGCCCTTTTTGATTAATTCTCCCCCGTTGACTGTGAATGGGGATTTGCTAAATGATAGCTCGTCATTTATTGTTTTAGTGTGTTTGCCTGCTTGTTCGCCGTCAATGGGGCTGATGTTAAATTAGCCTAATCTACTCATTGCCTCAATGAAACCTGTGGTTAGCTGGCTGCACCGTGGTTTGGTTTTGATCACATGACTATGCTTTCACCCTTAAAGAAAACAAAAGGCTCATCAGGACGTTAGTTCTGTCTGCGGTGGCGACATCAACAAAACGGGTTGATACCCAATTGATACCGGGTCCCATAAAACCTTAACTGACTTACAAACTGACCCTGTTTGGGAAATGAATAAAATGAATAGAGCATGTTATGGGCACATAGGGTTGGGCCGTATAAGATTCTGACGGTATGATAACCTTGGACAAACATTTCATGGTTTCAGGTTATTACAGTATTGCAATTACTTCTCAAAAATACGTCCTTTTTAAATGTCTGGGTAAAAAAATAACCACTTTTTTCCCCATTGAACACAATATATTTTATAACAAGAAACATATTTTGATGTGGAGGATCCTTTTCTGCTGGAGATACTGAAGCCCTAACAAACCAAATAAAATAGTGTGAAAAACACTTGTGAAATTAACTGCAAAAACAATATTTCAGTAAAAAGTCTGCATGTTTTGCCTGTGTGTGTGAATAAAAGGCACAAGTTTGTTCTATTTGGACACTATATAAGAACAAAGCTTTTCTCCTCTTAATTATACACAGAAACAAAATAAAAGTTTGGATTAACTTGAAGGCATTGGGACAGAAATATTACTATTGCACAGTAGAATATGCTTCTCAAATGAATTTTTAATTAAATAGTTATTTTTAAGGGATAATTAATAATATCCTTATATATTTTACATTTAAAGAAGAATAAAATGGAAAAACAAAAATTATTTATATATATACAAGGGCTGCACGATATTGGAAAAATTTGACATTGCAATATTTTGTTTTGCTGCGATATATATTGCGATATGAATATAATTTTATCAGATGAATTGAATAGCTCTGTTTGGAAATAATTCATTGATTTACATCGACTGGATGATCAAGACTTTTTCTATGCAGTGTTTCCATGCATAAATGATAATAAATGGGGTATATGCAGAGCTAGTGTTTCTTCCCATACCGATAAACTTCCGGTGAATGGTTAATGTGATTTTTTTATATTTATACGATTCCTTTTAGAGCATCGATGTTGTAATATAATTAAATTATAATCAGTAAATAGACTTCAGCATTAATTAAGTTGTTGAAGTGTAAACCAAGGTGAAAATCCGAAAACACTATTGGAAATAGTGGAGTAAAATAATTTAAAATAATAACAGTGCTTTATGGCTTTCTGTCTAAGAGTGTAAAAGTACCCAAGTACAGAAATTTAACAATCAAATGTAAAATACCATGATGGTCATCATTGTTTAAGTAATTGAAAAATATAATATTTAATAATATCTTTATCTTTTAATCCATAAGACATAATCTAATCCTGCAATGTAACTGTTGCAGATACACACATTGATATCGATGGTTTATGATATATTGTTAAACCCTAACATATATATTATCAGACTTCATGATTCCTGTTTAATAGAGCTGCTCTAAAGTTTATTTCAACCATTAAATATAAAGTGGTCCAGAAAATGGATTAACAGAAGAATTAAAACATTTCAACTGGTAAAAATTCTGCTGCTGGAAAAAAAAAACAGAAATTGGAGGAAGAATTTTTTTTTTTTAATGTAAATTGAGAAAAGTAATGACCCTCCACATAATCATTTGTATTAACTCAACTACACAATGTGTTTTCATTATGCTATAAATAAAACAAAAAGTGCACATTCCCTGTGGGCTTGGGCATATGATGGAACAGATGTCTTCTTGGGAGGTTCATGTTATAATTCTTAAAAGACCCCTCTTGAACATATTCATGGGAACATTTCTTTAAAGAAAAGCCCAGTAAAGGGAACCCAGGCTAATAAGTGAGACCTCGAGGGCTCTCAGTGGCCACCGCAGTGTTGTACAAAATGTTTACAACCCCTTCACACCCTGCACACACTCCACAGGTAGAATTTTCACTATCCAGATGCCCTACCAGCCCCCGTCTCACACACACACACAAACACACACAGGTGCTAAAAGGCCTCAGGCATAATGATGTCCTTCCTGAGTCTGACCTCCTTAGGAGCCATTGTATACTGTAATAATGCTAACTTTCAGGACAGCACTTTGCATACTGGATAGGAAACCAAAGGGAAATTGGAGAGAACTTAACAAAAGATTGTCTTCATCGGTTCCTCTTGCATATATTTGACATTTTTTAAATATATATCTATGTTTCCCCCTTTATAAAAGATATGTATTGTGCTTCAGATTCTTATAGGATGTTTCTTTTTGCAGAAACGCAAGCGCAGAGAAAAGGACGATGCCGATGCAGTCAGTTTGTGCAGCTTTGACTTCAAGGTAAGACGAACAGATAAACAAAATGGGCAGATTTGGAACAACAGATATATCAAAATACACAAGAGAGCTTTTTAAATCACTCCCTGAAGTCAGCCTGTCCACACAACATTCCTCAAAACAACATTTAAGATCTCATTATAACATCAAGACTAACCAAAAAAGTAAAAACTGCCTTACTGCCTTACACTCCTGCCTTCTGGCATGTTTGTCAGCAAAATCAAAGCCTTTTTTTTTTCGCAAGTATTTTAGATGAAATAGTTTGTGCCAGAAATCAAAGCCTTTTAACCTTAAACATGAGGAATTTAATCTAAAAATATATCTTACCGCTGATAATTGAAAAGGTCATTTCTCCAAACACACAAACTTTCCATGATTACTTAATTATCCTCATTTCTGCAAGGGTTTAATTGAGATGCATGCCTTTGTAAGCTAACAAATTATGTAATTTGATGCCACGATGATTTTGACTCATCTTTGGTTTATTTTTGGACTTCTTTCCATCTGATGGTTGACTTAAAGAGATAGTTCACCCAAAAATGAAAATTCCGTCATCATTTACTCAACATTTAGGCTACGTTCACACTGCAGGCAAATGTGGCCCGAATCTGATTTTTTGGCCCACATGTGACTCAGGTCTTGACAGTGTGAACAGCCCAAACCGCATGGAATCTGATCTTTTCATGTCAGATTTGTGCCACTTTCATATGTAGTCTTAAATCAGACACAGATTTGATATTTTGCAATGCGAGCGCAGTGTGAACGGTTATGTCGGATTTCATGTGACTTTTACATTATCTTCGAGTGACATGCGTCATCATTCTGTGCTGCGCACCGTGGTTGTCATAAATCACAAATGATCAGTGTTTTCGATCACAAGAGACTTAGGCCCCGTTTACACTAGTGCGTTTTAGTTTTAAAACGGCGTTTTAGCATGAAAACGATCCGCGTCCACACTAGCGTTTTACCCAAGCGTCTCTACAGATGTCCGACCACATTACGCCACCAAAAACGTATATCACGTGACCATTCGCGCACTCTGGGCATGCGCGTTCAAGTATAAACAGTAAGCATGCGTCTCGCTCGGCATTTGGTTATTGTTAGTCAACAAACGCTGGTTGAACGATGAACGCGATGGCAAAGAAAGCAAGAGAGGTCTTTTTGTGGACAGACGACGAGGTTGAGTTGTTACTTAAAGTAACAAATGAATATAAAACATCCATGGCTATCGAAAATACAGCGTTTACAGTGAAGGCTGGTCTGCCGGTGACGTTATAGCCATGTGCGCTTGACGAATAAGGGAAGGATACGCAGTGACCCAACGCCCCAATCACGTACCGAATCTCAGCAGACACGCCTCTGTTTTCCAATGTCTCCGTTTTCCACTGTCTACACTGAGACAGGGCAGCAGCGTTTTAGAATGAAAACGGCCTCTCCAGCGTTTCCAAAACGCTCCGTTTTCGCACCTCGAAAACTTCGGCGTAGTGTGGACGGATGGCGTAACCGTAGCAAAACGTATGCGTTTTAAAACGAAAACGCACTGGTGTAAACGGAGCCTTATTTTAGGTTTCAAATACACAATAGCAGTAGCAGAACAACCCTTTACAGTTCATGAAATACACCATGGTTGTCTGTGAAAGGGGCAATAATTACATTAAGCATGACAACGTGCCTTAGAATACACATTGTGTGGATAATTAGACATTCTGTGCTGTCCGTAACTATACTTTTGCGCATGCAGGTCAGTTTAGGACCATGATCTCTTCACATTGTAAATCTGATATTGGCCACATTTATAACAGCAGTGTGAAATATCAGATCTGAGAAAAAAATCAGATTTGAGCACTAAGCCTCACAGTGTGAACGTAGCCTTAGTTGTTTCAAACCGAGTTTCATCATTCTGTTAAACACAAAGGACCATATTTTGGAGAGAGAGTTAAAAATTTGTAACCATTGACTTCCATAGTATTTGTTTTTCCTATTATGAAAGTCAGTGGTTGCAGGTTTTTAGCTTTCTTCACAATATACTCCTTTCAACACAACAAAGAAACTCATAAAAGTTTGAAACTATTTGAGGGTGAGTAAATGGTGAGTAAATGATCATTTTTGCATGAACTATTCCTCCCTTTAAACACACATCCATAGCAACTGAATGTTTTTATGACTTATGAAGAGGTAGCGCTGAGCACCGCCTATATTTTCTGTACTTTGACAGACAGGAGAACAATATCACTGAAATGACTTTCATCAGTCTTGCGCCTACGAGACGAGAAAGCTCTGATTCACAAAGCGTTTATGCCTTGAGGAATGGAAAAAAACCTGGTCAAGATTACTCAATAATAACTAAACATATCAAAACAAAGCGCCCAGAATTGACAGCAGTGAATCCTGCATGTGTATTTTTAGAATTTATTAATCCGAGTAAGCATATACACACACACACACACACACACACACACACAGATGGACAGGCACAGTTTGAGAAATCTTTCAGCCACTTGTCCATTCTGACCCAGACTATTCTGAAGTGGAACTTGTTTTGCTTGAATGTGCACTTAACAAAAGTTTCCAACTCCCTTCCCTAAAGCACATCCTCACATTTGGGGGAAGGGTGGTCTTTATGCAGTCACCTGTCCTGATGGAAACCATTCTATCGCCTTCTGCACTGCCCTCAGGGCCTTTGTTCTAACGAAATCAAATCAACACCCTAAGACATCCCAAATAAGCTTTAGATCCTGCTTAACGGATCTGCCAAATATGCACGATCAAGCTGAGAAGTGTCATACTTTTGTGTTTCAGAGGTCATCATAGTTCTTATTCGTTGACTAATTCTACTTGTGTAGGCAGAAGACTGACCAAACGTTTAGATCAGATTGTGATATTGCAATGGATGAGGATGAGAAAATGCAAGAAAGAGGCTTGTTTGTGTGTGTGGGATGTGTCTTGACTGTGATGTATGTCTTGAAGGAGTTGTGTGTTATTTTAGTTACCTGCTCTGTTTGGTGGCAACCGTCTCTGTTGAGAAGGAGTTGAGTCAATCGAAGATAAATACGCTTGTGAAACATCAGCATGTGTGTGATTTTTATTTATTTAAGCATTTTTTAAATTAATGTTTATATGTAGTTTTGGTGGCGCAAAGAAAGAAACATTAAGCAAATGGTTTCACATATTTGGTTTTCCCATTGTAGATGTTAAGTGATTTTTGATAACGCTCACTGTAACTAATGTTTTTGTATTTTACTGCGTCACGTTCTAACTTAACATATTAAGATTTATGTTTGCAGATCCTCTGATTTTGTACTTGGCTTTCGGAGGATGTCGCAAACGATTGTTTTTAGGAACCGAGAGGGATTGTTTAAGATAGGGGACAGTTCACCTTAAATGCAAAACTTATCACTTCCTTATCCTCGTGTTGTTAAACACTGATTCTAAATTAGGTTAATGTAGTTTGTAATACAGTCCTCAATGTATAAGCAAGGGAAAGGACTCACTCAATACTAAATGTTTTACAGCAGATTTATTGTGTTAAACTGCAGAGTAACAATCAATCATTTCAACTAGCAATGAGGCATAATCATACTATACTGTAACAAAACTATCAGCTTTGTTCAGTTCAATGTTGATTAAGTTAATTTTATTAATTTAAAACCAGTTTTGAGCCATAAAAAACAATGTTAATATTGAATATTATGTCTAAAAGACAGCCCATATTTAAGCAAGCTAAAGGAATCCAAACTCTGGTCATTTCTTGGGGTAAAAAGGATCCAGATGTACCTTAAATGTACTCTAAAAGTGGCTTGTATGGCTTGTGCACTATATTCCAAATCTTAGGAAACTGCTATTTAGCTGCTTTACTCAAAATGTCGTATTTTTGTTCCATGAAAGTTTTATAGGTTTGGAACTTTAGAGTTTTTAGAGTTATAAGTAGGGCCAGGTTGAATCTGCTGATATGTTTTGCTATTTCTGCACACAAAGTTGTACAAAATCTACAGATTAATGCAAAAATGGGATTTAGTAACTAGTTTTGTATTGTAACTATAGTGTAAAGTAAGAGTAAAGAGTATAGTTACTAGTGAAATAAAAATAACCTTTTAATTATATTTTAAGTTTACAGTACAAATCCAATTAGAACCACTTATAATAATATACCTACTAAAAGACAGAAAATATTACACAAACTGTATTGTGCACAAATCATAATATAAACATTTGGATGTTAAAAATAATAACTGAGATTTATATAAAAATTTAGTAAATATATTTGCACACATTTACTTTAATACATTAATACAAATACAAATAGGTGGGAATCTGTAAGCGCAGATTCTGTATGGGCCAACTTATAAGATAAAAGACAATTCATTCTAATATTAATAAGAATATTAAAGATGTTTTCCCTGGAGTATTGTGATAGATCAGGAAAAGAATATCAGGAATGATCCAAACAGAATAAGTGGACGGGTTTTAGGATGTTCAGATGGCAAATGATGAGTGATTCCAGAGAAAAACAGTGTTCCTGTTGTTGTACACCTACACTCCGACGTTACAATTCTAAATCTTACACCCAAGCATGGGCTTGTCTTGTAACCACAACTTTGTTTTCATGGATGAATACTTCGCACCTAGTTTTTAGTTTCCTCCAACATATATGGAAGTGTTATAAAACACAGATGATTTTACAATCCTTATCAAATCCATCATGAAACATTAAACCCCAAAAGATAACATTTCTAATGTGAATAGCCACCTGGACAGCAGTACTATTGAACTATCCACAAGGGGGCAGTGCTGTCACCTACTGCACTCAGTTTTGCTCACTGCCTCTTCACCAGAGTTTTATCAGATCGGAGCGTAGCAAGTTAGCTCAGATTTCCCCCCTGTCAGGCAAGCTCACACACAGCCCTCATGAAGTGAGTCACTCTTGTGTGTTTAGCAGTAAAGAGGAGCGTTGTGTTTTTGCTTCACACCCAGATGTCCAGCTGTCATGTGTGTCGAGGTGTTAGCCCACAGGGGGTGCAGGCTGAGCTGTGCTCTCATGCAATATGGCTGCCACACCTCTCATCAGAACACACCGAGAACAGTAAGAAAGTTCTCTCCCCATGGCATGAGTAATGAAGGAACCCTGCTATTATCTACACTGATAATTGACTTTCAACCACATATATTCTTGTTGCATTATACATGAATATTATGTTGCAGTCACATCAGCAAATAAACGGCTCATGAATATCTAATATCTAGTGATCGTGGCTCACTGATTAGTTATGAAACTAGAGAACGTCCTTAAACTGATCATCTCCTCATTAGCAATTAACACTGACAAGTCCACTAAGCAGTGGAAGGTGTCCTGATACAAACACACACTAATGCATGTCCTGTTTCACACTCTCGTATTGACACAGGAGGGTTAGCATAGAGTCTGCACATCGTTCATCTCCATTTGCTTAGCATGCACTCCTGCCCTTTTCACACTTTTTAACACAAATCTTGAAAACACGCTGACACTTCATGATGGTCCATTTGCACTGCAGAAGTTAATACCGCTGCTGACAGTGTGGGAAGGCAGCAGTAAAAGATTTTAGTCTTTTTTGGGTTTTTGGTCACCCAAATGTTAAGGTCAGTGGTTGCACGGTTTTGCGTATGCTGAGGAAAATGGATTGAGTGTCTTTTGTTAAGCAGGATTTGTTTATGGCGTGGTCTTGGTCAGTTTCTGGTTCGGACCACTGAAACTTTTTGTGACACATCAGACCTCCTCACACACCTCCAATACACAGACAGCCACCAGCGCTCTGTGTGCATGTGACCCCCTCTGTCCTGATTGATATTGTAATTGATCACCCCCCTCCCCTGCTGATGAGTGCCTGATAACGACCCAGTTCTTCATTAGGCAGATCTCAAAGCAAATATGCCTGTACTTTACACCCTTCATGCAACTCAAAAGACAGACATAAAGCAATCCACATTGCAAACAGAAGCAGACTTGCTTTCACTCACCCTGAAGCTGGACTTTTTTCTTTCTGTTTTATCTTAAAAACCTGTGCTGACAATCGGAGAGTTTTGGTTGGTTCATGTGTTTTGAAAGCCACCGGTGCTTAGGATTTACATCAACAAGATTTAAAGGCAGAGTTTTAAAGATGAAAAGCATTTTCATGTCTTTTTACCAAAGGCTTACAAGCTCTGTTTTATGAACAGCTCTCCAGCTTTGTTTTGATACTGTTTCTGATTTACTTTTATCTAGTAGACAAAGTTTTGCTTTGTTGATAAGAGGTATCAGAGATAGTGAGATTTTCTCAGACTTTGTCTGTTCAGAGATTTTTACATATCCCCTCCTCTATCCTCTTCCCATTGGTGTGCTTGTGTTCTAACTCCACCCTCCAGCAAAACTCTGTATATGAGCACTCCCTACCGCTTACATCCCTAGAACAAAGTTAGAGATTGTTAGAGCACACACACAGTGTGTGTTTAGAAGTTAGGAAGCTCCGCTCAGGCGGACAATCACGAGTTGGGGGGACGTTGAGGTTTTCAGTCCCGTTATGTTACATCACGCTTTTATTTAAGAACCACTTGTGGATTATTGTCAACCCTTGGAAATAACAGAAACCAGTCAGTGGATTTTACTGAAAGAAATGGTGGCTTACGATGAACCTTGTGTGGTACCTATCAAACGGACTTTACAAAAGATAGACTACCAGAACCAGGCGTACAAAGAACTAGAGGTGAGATCCAAAGGCTATTAATCACAAATTCTGGCTTGTTTCTTTCGGTTCTTTGTTTTGCATGTTTGAGTTTCTTCTATTTCTTTATCAACCGATTCAGAACCTTGCCCTTTTGCTATCTCACACACACACTGCCCTTTAAAGGAGTAAGAACCACAGGTGTGTTTCTCAAGGGTGTGAATGTAGGTGAAACTTTACCAAGTCTCTGAGCAAATCAGTCAGGATAAAGGTCTTACCTTAAGTAGTCACTGAATTACTGGGTTATGTTTTAACCATTTTTAAAAATGTCTCACCCATTGTGTTGGTTAACGGCACCTATAATTGCAGTGTTAAACTTTTTGTTTGGCTTTAAACCTGGGTAGAAGATTTGAACCTACAATAATGGTTTGAGGAACTCCTAAGGGCTTTTTTGAAAGTGTGAGAGCATGCAGAGATGAAGAGCGTTCCAGGTGTCTGAAAGCAGTCACAGCCATAGCCCAGGTGTGCTTGAGCCCAGTTTTCAGCATTTAAAATGCATTGAAAGAAAAGAAAAAGGCTTTAATCTTACTTCCCTTCAGTAGGTTGCTATTCCTATTTGTGATTTTTACTCTGAATCGGAAGTTGACACAGAAAGGGTTTAATTGTCAGTAAGGCTAAAGCAGAAGTAGCAATTTATGAATGAATCAGGAGTTTTTAAGGAAGTTGTGGCTTAAGGCTGATGGGCACTGCTTTGAGTAAAACTGTTCATTTGGTTCCTTTAATTTTTATATCAGTTTTCATAACCACACAGTTATATGGATGTTTTTTAGTAATATTTTCAATTTCTATATTTCTGTCAGTCACAGGGATATGGAGGAAAGAGCATAAACAATTCCATGTATTGCTATTCTTTTTATTCAAACATGATAATGACTAAAGACTAACTGTACTTCAAACAGAAGTCAATTTTAGACAATGGTCAACTTTTAGTGCAAATTTGTCCCTGAAGTTTGGCCAAGCAAACAAACAGACATTGTGACACAGCAGTAGTCTAAATTTTAGTTCCTGTGGGGGAGGCATCCCCCTGCTAAGTTATCCCAATCTGACTCTCCCAGGGGGTCCCTAAGAGTCAACAAAGCTAAAAATTGCCACAGTCTATCTGTCTGTCTGGCTTTATGTTTCTCTTTCCACTAGATGATCTATCATTTTTAAAGAGAGCAAAAACAGGGGTGTTTGTTATTCCAGGTTTTCCCTAAACTGCAGTGGGCAGCAGCAATACAGCGATTATTTGCATAGAGTCACTGATGGTTCACACAGGTAGTGCTTGAATTTAGTTTTGGGTCTGATTGCTTCCTCTGTGGTCAGTCTCCTCATCATCTTATGTTTGTGGCCACCGGTGAAGAAGGTTCAGATGTGGTCTTCATGTTTACTTGCATGATATAACAGAGAAGGATCAGGCAGGCGAATCTGGGTGGCCAAGTCCAGCTAGGCATGGACCACAGTTGCTACTTAAGCCATAGATCAGCTCAGCAACTGTCTCTGCCAGCATATGGAATGGTTCGTTGGTTTCACTTTGCCAAGATGAGAACAACACATCCCTCTTTATAAAATTTCAGCAGATGGAAAACCATCCAGTGCTGAAAATGTATTAAAATGTGCATTTTAAGAAGTGCAAGCACATAGTGGTTTTTGTTCCAGCTGCTTAAATGATGCAACCAGTTTTTGTCAACAAAGCTTGCATTGATCCTGCAATTGTAGTAGTTTTTCAGTCAGATCTCTAGAGAGTGCATGATCAAGGTCTCAGATCTGCTGTGCTTTGATCCCCCCACCCTTCTCAGGTCTGTTGAGGTTGGCTGGAGGCCCAGTCATTATGGATTTTGGGTTTGAAAATGCTCACCTCCCCCCATCCAAGGGGTTCAGGTGCGTCTGAATCTCTCACGCGAGGCGTACAGGGCCTGCCTCAACATGAAGTCATAAACAGCACTTAATGGAAGAAAGGAAAGAGAAGAGGAAGATAAAGGGGGTAGAGTGCTCCTTGTTTACAAGGCCTGATCTGTAACTCACCGTGGTGGTCCATCTGACACACATAAATACACACAAGCAACGGCTCTCAAACTTCCCATTGGGAAAGCAAATTTTTCTGTAAAGAGAACAACAGCTCTGATTAGGAGGCCTGTTTGCTAAAGTTAGGCTGCGATATTGAGTGTGTGTGGGTCATCAGTGCGGGACAGCTGACTGGAGTCTCCTAAATTCCAGAAATGCCTTTTGAACTCTGAGTCCCTTAGGGTTGTGGTCAGAAAGGGTCTTAGTTCGTATTTGTTTATTTGTATACATATATATATACACACTTTTGTGTGTGTGTGACTAGCTTACAGCTGTTAACTCCAAAGAATGGAACTTCCGCCTAGCTGTCTGTCACCCAGGAAACACCAATCAACCTGACCTCCAGTTGACCCCTTCACACCCGCGCCAGTGGAGAGTGTATCCTGTGACTCATATGTTTGAAAGACAGCAGCTTGTGGTGTTTTCTTAACATTAGCCTTCTTGTGTTGGCAGTTGTGCAGTTAATGAAACACTAAGGGATTGATTGTGGTCAGAGGGGGGTGATTAAGTTTTAATGTTTATCTCTTTCTATGTGTCTCATAGGAACCCTGTACTAAGCGTGTGCGGCCTCTTGGCCGAGTGACCTCGCTGGCGAACCTCATCTCTCCCGTGAAGAATGGGGCCGTCCGACGCTTCGGCCAGACCCTCCAGGCCTCATTCCGGGGTGACGGGCGGTCTCCGGGCGTGCCCCAGCAGAAGCCATGCAGTAAGGCTGCAGCTCCCACACCACCAAAGCGCCGGAACAGCACGCTCTGGTCTGAGACCCTAGATGTCCACCAGAAAGGAACTTTTTCCACCAAAGAGATTAAGAGACAAGAGGTGAGTACAGCCGGAGCAACAGAATCCAGACAGCACTGAAAAACCTAGACTATTAAATCCACTCTCAGTCCCCCTGCCAGACGCTACTGAATCAGGCCTGTGTGACTTATTAAACCCTAAGGGCCTGGGGCTTGGAAAGCGCCCTGTTCCTCCTCTCTGTTTTTATTCTCTCTCACACTACCTCTCTCGGTCTGGCCTTGTTTTTTTGGCGTGTGTTCTTGGCACACAGTTGAATCGAGCTGAAAAAGTCCGGCTGCATTTTGGCGTCTCAGAGTCAGACATCCAGTGCTAACACAGACTGGCTGGTCTGACGCACTAAGCCCCTACCTTTCATTCACAACTAGAGCTAGTAATGAGACATTACAGCAAACTGTGAGCCCCTCAAACATTTCCCACCAAAGAGAAAAAAACAGACTGAATTTCAGAGCCTTGACTAAAAATATCCAAGCAGTTTTCTTGGTTATGAATGTGACCATTTTTTCTGTCTCTGCAGGCAATTTTTGAGTTGTCTCGAGGAGAACAGGACCTGATTGAAGACCTGAAGTTAGCTCGAAAGGTTTGTACATTTACATTTTTTTGTTAGAACATTCAACAGTCTTAAGTCCTTGGCTACACTTTTAGAGTTGGCCTTCTTCCTTCCTCCATTTATAGCCAAAAGTTTCTTGCTGTACTTATTTTTTTATCATTTTGTGTGTCCAGGCATACCATGACCCAATGCTGAAACTTTCTATTATGTCTGAAGAAGAGTTAACAGCTATCTTTGGAGATCTGGATGCTTACATTCCCCTTCATGAAGGTGAATAACCTACCATGTTTACATGACATATTTAATTACTGCGTAAGATGACAAGTAGTGTTAACTTACTTATTTTACCCTATCAGATCTTCTTGCTCAATTGGCAAAGGCCACATGTACGGATGGCACGGTGAGACAGATCGGCAAGATTGTTGTGGACTGGGTAAGCATCCTTTCCTTGTTCATTATTATGAGGCAAATTAATTGTGGGTCAGTCTGAGTGTTAAAACTCTCACTTTTCACCACAGCTGCCAAGGTTAAATGCATACAGAGCATACTGTAGCAACCAACTAGCTGCCAAAGCCCTGCTCGACCAGAAGAAACAGGACCCAAGAGTTCAAGACTTCCTGCAGCGCTGCCTTGAGTCACCGTTCAGCAGGAAACTAGACTTGTGGAGCTTCCTAGACATCCCTCGTTCACGTTTGGTCAAATACCCCCTTCTTCTGAAAGAGATTTTAAGACACACACCACCAGATCACCCAGACAAAGCAAGTCTTGAGCAAGCGGTAAGAGCGAGCACGCATCTAACAACTGTTGAACCTCAGATACAATAGTTTTGGTGACATTTGGTTTTAATATTGCCTTTGTTTTTTTGGCTCCAGATAAGCGTCATTCAAGCAGTGCTGGCTGACATAAACATGAAGAAAGGGGAGTCAGAATGTCAATACTATATCGATAAGCTGGAATATTTGGATGACAGGCAAAAAGACCCACTCATTGAGCAGTGCAAAAGCTTGCTTTGCCACGGGGAACTTCGCAACAAAAGTGGCACGGTGAGTTTAACATTCATAACAGCCTCAACTGCTGGAGGCAAATCACTTCTGTCTTTTATTCTTGGGAATTATAAACATGAAGCCACCATATTCCAAATAAGGCTATCAGATGGATTGAATTGGCTTCCTTTGTCTCTCAAACACATGACACAATAACAGTGGAATCTTTGAAAGTGCCAGGAGAGAAAACTCTTAATACTTGCAAATCAAACGTTCAAACAACATGTCAATAACCAGTTCTCTCTTCTCTCTCTGTAGAAACTGCACGTGTTTCTGTTCACGGAGGTTCTGGTCTTGACCCGGACTGTGACGCGGAATGACCGCCTTTGCTTCCAAGTGTACCGTCAGCCAATCCCAGTGCAGGATCTTGTATTGGAAGACCTGCAGGATGGAGATGTCCGCATGGGAGGATCATTCAGAGGAGCCTTTAGTAACGCTGATAAAGGTAAGCTGACACCTCTCAGTATTGTGTGAATCACACTTTCTCCTTTTTGTTGTTTCCTTTGGCTCAACGGAATCTTTTTTTCTCCTCATAGCCAAAAATATTTTCCGGGTGCGCTTCCAGGACGCATCTCAGGGACAGTCACACACACTGCAGGGCAACGACGTCTTCCACAAGCAACAGTGGCTCAACTGCCTCCGCAATGCTATGGCCACCCTGAAGGATTCGACACTCTCGAAGAATGAGTCCTTGACCACCCCTGCCACTACCGACGTTTGCACCAAACGGCGCTCTTCTTCTGTCTCCACCGTCATCCAAATGGATGAAATGGATGAGAACTGTCCACGGACCGCAGCCTCCGCCCCTTCCTCCCCCAGCTCTGAGGAGCCCCCCAGTCCTACACCATCCGCCACCTCCACCCTCTCATCATCCTCATCATCATCTTCAATATCCGCCCCCTCCCTCACCCGCAAATCCAAAAAGGACAAGCGTTCGCTCTGCCCGTTGGGCAAGAGGAAGGAAACCATGGTGTAGATGGAGTGGCACTATGCGGAGGACTTGTATTTATGTGTGTGTATGGTTTTTACAGCAGTGTTTCTGTGTTACTGTCCACAATGGCAGCTATTACTACCAAATCCCTCCCCCCAACAAACCCTCCTTGGTCCACATGGACCACACCAGTACCAGAAAGACAGTATTTGTGAGGCGACTGTGTGGATCTCAAGGGATTGAAGATTGAAGACGCATCCCAATCACTATGAAACACTTTGAATTGTGTGAAAGCGCAAGATCACACAACCTGTCTTGTTTACTGTTAGTTTGGTCGTTTTTTGTTTTATTTTATTAATAACGATTTTTCTTTTTGTAATTAAAGTTGAACTTTTTTAAACTTCTCATTAAGATATTTACTGTAGCTCTTTTTGTTTTTATTAAAAGCACTGTGTTTAGCTATAGAAGGGAATACCACCCACTGAGAGGGGAAAAAAAGACGAAATATCCAAAGCGATTCAAATTGCTTTGTATAAGTCTGAATGAAAGCTCTACTGGAAGGCAAGTCTTACAAGTACATTCCCATTAAACAATGTTTTATCAGCTCCATTTTATATTTAAATCAGAAGGTTTTATCAAAACAAATGCTGCGTCAGTAGCAAGATGATTTATACATTTCCAATTGGAAAATTTACTCTTTTGTTTATACAAAAAAAATCAAATCTGAGCCATATTTGTTTTCCACCCCCTTAAAATGATGGATGACTTTCAATGTAGCATCTTGCATGGAGCTTTACTTGTTGAGTCCTGCCTGAATTATCATGAGGGCCCAGTGCATGTACATGCCTGTCAAAGCAGAAAGTTGACGTAAAGTGGACTGTCGTGTAAAAAGTTGAATGAGGGTTAGAGAAACGTTGAGTTGAGATTTAGAAGGAAGCTTTGGAATAGAGTTGGAAACGACTAGATGGACTTGATGATTGACGCTACTTGATACTAGCAACCATCCACGGATTTCGGTTTGCTGTTATTTTTCATTTCGTAGTGTCTTCATGAAGTAGGAACGTTTGAAACACTGGTTTAAAGCCAAAGTGTTGTTTTGAGAAGGAAGATGACAAGTATGTTTAGGAGAATGAACTGTTAACGAAGGTTTAAGTATGTTATGACCACTTCAAAAAAAAAAAAAAATGTTTGTAAAAGTTTGTAACCGAGAGGAATAGATGTAAATTATTCAGAAGGACTGCGGTGGACTGTTTGTACAGTATGTGGTGTAAAAATCAACTATTAAAAGAACAATAAAGGTCTGTGTAAGATTTGCATCTGACATCTGAGTTCTTTCTTTCTTTCTGATGCGAGTTCCTCCACTGCACTACTAATCTAAAAGATCTTCCGAGACCTTATGAAACCTACAACACATGCCGATGTGATTATGAGAACGCTATCTTGAAATTGTTTCCATAAATTCCAGATAGACAGACACTCAATAAACATACAGACACAGAATCACACACACGCAGGTTAATTAGTTAAACTACTTCTGTGTTTTTCTCCGTTCACAATGAATCACTCGAAAGTTTTTTAAACAAATCCGCCGCCAATGTGGGCGACTTGCCCAAGTCATCTTCCATTTATAGCGATTGGATGATTTTCATACTCTGAATCTGTGTCTTATCCAGCTCTACTGCCCTAACCCCCTCTCCATTTGATCTAGAACTTGGCAGCCGCATAAAGAAAATAAGCCTGTATTAAACAAATACCTTCATTTATCTCCTTGAACCCCCTTCACTGATGGTATTCGCCTCTGGTAATCTCTTTAGTGGGAGGCCCAAAACAAATGGGCTGTCAGGAGTCACTTAGCACGTCCGTTGATTCGCTTTGGAGTTTGGGTTCGAGTAACACACGCTCACTTTGTTTGTCTGACGGTCAATCCTAGAGTTTGTATGTGAACACTGACGATGCCGGCCAAGAATGCGATCGGCTCTTGTTTAAAGCTAATCTCAACCAATGAGTTCACAGCATGGATTGATTTTATGTGCATTAAGTCATTTGGCACTTGGATAATCAAAATGGCCTTTCCACGCTTGGCAAGTCCGCTTTTTAGGAGGTTCAGGTTTTATGGAGATATTGCCTCATGTCTGCCTTTTAGGGATAACGGAATTTGTTCATTTTGCCCAGGGAGGCTGCCTGCTGTTGCCCATTTACTTTAAAGGAGCAAGGAAAATCTTTGGAAATAGGCTTATTTAACAACTTCTCTGGAGTTAAACAGTTGAGTTCTACTATTTTTGAATCCATTCAGGCTTAGCTTAGCATTAATTATTGAATCGGATTAGACCATTAGCATCTCGCTCAAAAAAAAGTTGTGATCATTTTCAGTTTGACTAAGTTGATGTTAAAGTCTGATTTATACTTCTGCTTCAAGTGCACACGTATGGACCTGCAAAGCCTTTGCGTGGTCACACAGCCCTCACCGTGGTTGACGCCTACACTGACGTGCACCTCTCAAAAATGTAACTACACATCATAATCTGTGTGATTGCGGGCTTGGTACCGGTGATGAGCATGATCAGTTGAAATGTCACCTGAATCCACGGCATCATACTAATCATCCAGCCGCTATTCGCCCACACATATAGTTTACACATAGAGTTTATATCTGATATAAAATCTATATATTATATAGTTATAGTTAGTATAGTTATATACAGTTTATTCACTAAAGCACTATATATATTTATATTAGGGCTGTGCAATATGGACAAAATAATCATATTGAGATTTTTTGAACGAATATTGCGATTTTAGTTGCAATTTTGGCAACATTTAAAAAAAATTTCAAACAAGCTACATACACACATTCTAATTGTATTTAGTGCACAAGAAGTGCATAACAAAACATTTCACAATGAGCTAGCGCAGTATTAAGTTTAATAAATAAAACTGTAGTAAAATTGTCTTTAAAACAGACAACATAAAATAAATTAAGATTAACTAACCTCAAATCTAGTTAAAAACATACTCTACACAGTAGTACTAACTGCTTGATAAACAAAACTGTAATGAATTGTGTTAAAAACAGACAACATGAAAAAATAAAGATGAACTAACCTCAATTCCAGTCGTAACACTAAATAAAAAAAACTAACGTAAATCAAAACCACCTATTCGGTTCTAACGCTCAACTTCGTCGTACGCAGAGTGAGCTCTGATTGGTTAACATCGTGCTGTGTCAGCTCTGATTGGTTAACATATTAAAAACATGCACACAAAAACCGGAACAAAAATGTAAATAAATGAATAGATAAAATTGCAGCCTTTACAATTGTGATTAATTGCATTACGACTGGAATT
>CAIGQQ010002477.1:3970055-4039366 GCA_903798035.1 Danio albolineatus
CTAATGGTCTAATCCGATTCAATGACCTATGCTAAGCTAAGCTAAAAACGCTCCCGCCAGATGCAAAGATCAGTTGAATGGATTAAAAAACGGTAAAACACAACAGTTTAACTCTAGGGAAGTGTAAAACAAACATATTTCTAATAAAAATCCTATGCTTCTTTAAAAAAAATAACATACAATAAGTTTCATGCGTCAGGGAACCAAATGGACCACAATCCGTCACTCCACCAACATTATCCAAGGCCAAAAGATGATCCAAAGAACATCAGCGACTTTAATCAAATCTAGATTCCTATCATTCACATGATATTCATTATCTCTTTGTCACTGAATATCATTGCATAGATGAGTTTACCACAACGCTGTTAAATTATTAAGTTGCGAATTTTAGATCTTATGCAAGAGGATCTATTCCTGACAGGAGTTGCGGCCAAACCATGAGTCAGCTTGTCACGACGGTTCCAGGGAATCTCCCATTTTTCACTTCTCTCTCAGCATGCGTGATTACAACATATTACACTGTCGTCAGGATAGATCGCTTTCATTTCTGTGCTAAAGTCTTGTATGAAATTACATTTAGCAGATTCTGCTGATCTGTCAAGCTTTATATGCACGCAAACACACAAGATAGATTTCTCTCTAACTTACTTTCCAAAGTTTAACTTTTTACCTCGTGTGCTGTAGAAACTACCTTTCTTTATGCGATACTTACAGTTATTATTATTATGCATTGTAGTCAGGACCACACCTACTGTACTCTCATCTTAAGACAATTACATAACAATGAACAGTACAGCCCAGGCTCACAGTATATGTGTGTGCATATGTTGCCAATTCACCAACTTACATAAAGACTTAAGCACTTAATAATAGTGTTGTTAATACAAGATGTGTGTAATATATAAAACAAAGCAGTATTTCTACTTTATTTTGTAGGTGTGACTTTTTCGAACCATTTTAACATATTAAAATGTAACGTTTACCATTGAAAGTTTCATGGACGGTGACTGCAATACATTTGTGTATTGATTTTAGATTTTTTTTGTTTGTCTATGTATAAAATAGTAGAATAATTGAATATTTATCCATATATATAACAATACATAGGGGCGGTACAGTGACTCAGTGGTTGTCACTGTCGCCTTACAGCAAGAAGGTCGCTTGTTCAAGTCCCGGCTAGGCCAGCTGGCATTTCTGTATGGAGTTTGCATGTTCTCCCTTCGTTCGTGTTGGATTCCTTCGGGTGCTCTGGTTTCCCCCACAGTCCAAAGACATTCACTCTAGGTCAGTGGTTCTCAAGTTTTTTTTCGCCAAGTACCACCTCTCCAAGTACCACTATAATAACCGGTATTGAAGTACAGTAGCATAGTAGGCCTAATGAAGCATCTACAGCCCTGCACAGTTCATAAATTAGGCAGATTAATTCTTCTAATTAAGAATATTTCTTATTATTAGCCACATAAATAAAAGGTTTAGCCTTTTAAAATCTATTTACTGATCACATCGGTGTTATCGTATGCGTCAAAGGGTTAAAAGTGTGTTCATTTTTTTACTTCAATTATTCTGCGATTCCTCCGCGTACCACTAGAAGGAAGCTTGTGTGCCACTAGTGGTACATGTACCACAGTTTGAGAACCACTGCTCTAGGTGAATCGAATACACTAACTTGGCCGTAGTGTATGTGTGTGAATGAGTGTGTATGGATGCTTTCCAGTACTGTGTTGCGGCTGGAAGGGTATCTGCTGCATAAAAGATATGCTAGAATAGTTGGCGGTTCATTTCGCTGTGGCAACCTCTGAAATAGAGACTAAGCCGAAGGAAAATTAATGAATGAATTAATAATAATACATATATAGCAAATAATAATAGTTTAAAAATTATAAAATTGAACTTTTTTTAAAATATGAAAGACACATTAAATAATAAAGTGAATAAGAAACGTTCAAAAGAATATAATGCACAAGTCATGTATTTATTTATTTGTTTAAATCTGACATGAAATAAACTAAATTAAGCTTTAAAATGTGCACGAGTAAAACAATGTTAAACATTTCATGATGCATATATTTATTACATTTTAAGTGGGTTTTTTTATGCTTTGATTATTGGAATTTAAGCTTTGATTGTAGTATTATTGAATTAAAATTAAAGGTAGAAATATTCAGTTATAATCCGCCTTAAGCTCGTTCAATTCTAAACAATTATGAATTATATACGAGCGATTAAATGAGTAAATAAACACACTGTGTGTTTGTTTTTATTTTATTTACAGTAATAGTCTTTGGAAATCTTACAGATTACACTGAAATAAATGCCTAAATGAAAAACCCCAGTGGTTGGTATTTGTATCCTTTATGGAAATAAAAATCAAATTTCACTAGAGGATTGATTGAAGTATACTGACAGATATGGAAACTTAAGGATTTTTAAAACAGAAACTGACTTCATTTTTTAAGTTGAATCAAATTAACATTTCTAGTCATCTCAACTTGACATCTCAATCAGACTGACTAAAAAACTTAAGTTCAACTTTGCATAACTTATTCATTTTTTTCTAGAAACTCGGTTAACTTCTTAAAATTTAGTTAAAGCAACATAAAAATATTTGTTGTCTTGACTTTGTCATTACATTTTCCACATTTTTAGTTTCATTTTTAGCAAGTTTACAAGTTCCGAAAAAAGGTTAATGCTTCCTATAATCCGTTTTCACCTTTTCATGACAAAACTCTGACACAAAGCGAGCCAACATTAAACCTTAATCTCTCAGCTCAAATAAATGCTGTGTCAGATAACAGCGAATAAAACAACAATGCTGGTGCAATTTATAAGTTTAGCCTTTCTTTTTCTTTCCATTGCTCAAAATCAGCTCGAAAGTGTGTAAATTTAGTAGCATGACATCACTTTGTACATGACTAAGGATTCTAATTTAGTAATACATCCATCAACGCGCACTTTCGCATGAAACGCAATGTCCCTTGGCTTCAGTCAAGAGAATTATGTTTATTACAAAACCAACCAGTGCCTGCTGTACTTTTCATTTCCTTCCTGAATACCTGATGGCTTAGAGAAATTTAGAGATGCAGCTTTGGTTTTGGACTTGACCTTCGGCCTGTGTTGTGTTCTCATCCACCATTAGTTATAGTCCCGAGGATAAACCCCTAAACCCTTGTGTCCGTATGGGAATGCTGAACGTTCCATCTGGAAAAACAAAAACCTGCACGTAGCCCTCGTCTCATCCTCGAGGCTACCTTTGTCTTATGTAACATATTGCATAGATTTTGACGGCGTCTGCTGGTGATTGTGCAGAGTTTGCGTCTGTTTGTGTGACCACAGCTTTATCTGTTGGTGAGTCTGCGTTGAGTGACAAACAAAAACACATTTATAGGAGAAAAACAAGGCGTTGTTGTGCAGGTTTAATGTTGAGCTCTCTATTTGTTTAAATTCAGTAGACTTCACAAGATTTATTACATTTATTGTTTGATTTAATTGGCTTAGAAACACCAATGCTTTATGCAATGCTTTAATTTCTCAGGAGATCGATATCACAAATATTGATTTATACTTCAGTTGTTGGTTTCAAGCAGTTTGATGGTTCCTCTCGCTCAATAAACCAGTCTGAGACACAACCAAGTCATTAGTTTTGGTCATGTTCAACTTTAAAATGAACTAAGAACTTGTGAATCATGTGTTTAGGGTCAGTTCAGTTACAGCTGCAGGTTGTTTTGACAAAAACAAAACTAAAAATGGCAGGTATATGGAATATATCTATTAAATATCCATCTATTTGAACAACAAAAACAAATTTGACCACAAAACCAGTCTTATGTTGCACATTTTATGGGTCAAAATGATATAAAAAAGTCTTACATGCCAAAAATCATTGGAATATAAAGTAAAGATCAGGTTCCATGAAGATATTTAATACACTTGATTGAACATGTACACATGGACATCATCTATATACTATATACCTGCAGATTAACTATGTTTATAAATAAGAACTTTAACTGTTCGAAGCTATTTGTTACTAGTTATTTAGTCAAAGTTATTAGTAACTAATAAAGATATGGTAACTAATAATCATAACTTCACTGATTTTGATCGTAATGAAACAATGCGCATGTTTGTAAAGCTGCATAATCAAGTGCTCGACAAATACACATAAATTGAATTGTATATTTTGAACACTTTCTATCATTTATACATTTTTCAAGAGTTCACACTTAGCTAATGCTTGATAATAATTGCAGGTTTGGCATGCTGTCCCATTCTCCCTCCTGGTTATACTTGGTATAGAAGGGGTCCAAGCTCAGGTAGGTCTCGAGAGCTCCTCAAGTATAGAAGGGAAAGAGGAGGAGACGTGGTGGATGGGGGATTCTTCAAAAATGAAGAAGCTTGAAATCATCTGATTGGTTGATCATATGATTGTTTGATGCGAGACCAGCCGTGGTCAATCACGTGATCCTCTCTAAATGTGTTTCAAGAGTTCACACTTAGCTGATGATTGATAATAAAGCTTATTTGGCATGCTGTCCTGGGAGAGAGCCCTGGTCTCCCTATCGTTTGCAGGGCAAGACGGGAGTTTGAGCTCAGATAGATCTCAATAAACTCCCCCGACTTATTTCTGGCTAATGGAATGGCTAAGAAGACAGGTACACTTGTTAAGAGCTTGGCTATGGTATCGATTTGATATGTTCAATTTACTTAGGTTGCGTGTTTTTGGATCGTGGGAGGAAACGGAAGAACCTGGGGAAAACCCACATGAGCACGGGGAGAACGAGCAAACTCCACACAGAAATGTCAACTGGTGTAGTAGGGACTTTAACTAGAGACATTCTTGCTGTGAGGCAACAGTGCTAATCACTGGCCTACCGTGTCGGCCTTCTGGAAAGGAGTAGGGGTGAGTGGTGGGAGGATTCCTCAAGATGAAGATACTGAGATTAAGAAAACTCTGGTTATTTATAGTGAGTTAGAAATCATCTGATTGGTGAACCAATCGTGAGCTGCTGCAGGACCAGCTGTGAGCAATCATAAGCACGAGATCCTCTTGAAATCAGTTTATAAATAAACTTCACTTATAAAACTTTAGTAATGTGCATTGCAAAAAGCATAATTAAGACAACAATAAAAAATGATTTTCTCATTAATTTAATTGATTTGAATCCTCAGATTGCAAATATTTACTCCATTATATATTTATTCTACAGGTAAAATATAAACCTCTATACTTTAAAAAATGTATGCTTATGACTGATTTTGTGGTCCGGAGTCACAAATAGGTCTACTATTCATTATATTTATTTAAAAATACAGAGGAACTGTTATGCATCAAGCTAAAACACGTGCTCTGGAATGAGAATAAATCAAAAACATTTGTGAACATTCCACACAAAATATTCACATTGATTGCAACAATAATTCCTTCATATGATGAGATGGATCGTGGACTACAAATCTACAAAATATGTTATTTCCCATCATATTTCAATTTTCAGTAACACTATTTTAACGTACATTTCATGCTATTAACAAACCATTAACTAAGGCTATTAGTTCAAAGTACTCATTTGCTGCATAATACCATACCCGATACCAAAACCCAACTACCTTCCCAAATACCTTACTAGTGGAGGTGAAAGCAGTAGAATAAGTAGATTAGAGTTGTAGAATTTGATCTAATGATGTCAGAAACATTTGTACACATTTCACATTAAATATTCACATTGATTGCAACATTTCATGACACATTTATGTCTTTATATAATGAGATGGGTCATGGACTGTACAAATCTACAAAAATGTGTGTTTTCCCATAGCACTTCAATTTACAGTAACACTATTTTAATGTACAATTCACACCTTTAACAGCCCATTAACTACAGCTATTACTTCAAAGTACTAATGAACTGCATAATTAAAGTAAGGTTGTTGAGTTTTGGTATCAGGTATGGGATTAGAGATGTAGAATAAGATCATAAGTGGCCGCTGTGATGACCTCTGATCAATCAAGGACTAAGCCGAAGGAACATGAATGAATAAGATCATATTTTATAAGTATTAAAAACAATCAATAGGAAGGTAGTAAGTAGTTAACAGTGGGAATAGTGCCAAGCTAAAGTGTAATCCAATTTTGCATGATATTTTATGGATATCTCATTTACTCCCATTTTGAAGGCCTATAACAGTTATTAAAACCGAGGATGTTGTGATTTATTTCTCTCAGCTCTATAAAATAAGTTAAGGCTCTTACATGTGTATCTCTCTGCATGTAGTTTGAATGTCATGGTTATATAAGAGCAGAATCACCTCATGAACAGACGCTCTGCTCCTCCTAAAAGGGAAAAAAAATCCACCCTAAAACAAACCAAGATGATTCAACAAACTACCATCATCACCAGACCACCCATTCCTCAAACACCAGACACTAAAAATAGCCCTCAACAGTACGTTTTCCTGAAACTCTGAGATAAAGAGTCCGATTTAGACGGAGATGTAGTGATTGAGGCTGTAATTGTGTGTGAGGAGCGGGACTGAGGGACGGGTGGAGTCGGACAGAGTCGACTGAACACAGTCCAAATCAAACACACACATCACTGGGGGTCTGTTTTCCCTGTAAGAGATTCATCAGGGCTTCCTGTTTAAACAGATTTAGAGCTTCAGACAGTGATGAAGAACTGGCACTATTGTTTTCCAGTGACCTCAGCGTCCACCGACTCCAATCTGTCTCTTCTGAAGACCCCGAGGGCTCACAAAATACAGAAAAATGAAGAGAAAGTCAGTTTTACTCGGTCAGGGATTTTTTTCCAACTACCTAGATAGACATCAGCCTCAAAGCCTCTGGTAAGTGTTCCAAAATCTGGCTTGAAAACAAAAGGTGACTGATCTTTATCAGTCTACAGTGTAAAAAATATTCGCAAATTAGCAGATTTATGTATTTTGTGATTATTTTTAAAAACATTTTGATGTTTATTTATGCTTTTGAATTGCATTATGAGATCTTGACCTTTCCTCCAACAAGGTTTAACATTCAAAAGTGACTTTTATTAACATTTTTAATAGTTTAAAGGGGTATATTGTCAACAAAAATCTTGTAATAAGCTGCCAGTACATTTTCTGTTATTTTATAGACTTATTTCTCTCTGTAATTTTTCTTATCCATTATATTATACTACTAAACATACTAAAATGTCAACAAAAGTCACTTTGTTAAACTGTACACTGTTAAAAATATCCTGTAGAATCCTACAGTAACTTACAGGCAGCAGTTCGCCAGTAACTTACTGTATATCAATTACAGCAACAATACTGTATTTACATTTACTGCACTATTTCTCTTGCTGTATATGCATTTACAGCAATGTATATCTTCACTGAAAAATATGCATTATTTTTCACAATGTAACTTTAAAATACAGTAACACATCACATAAATGTCCTACAGTATAATTCAGTTCATATTACAGTTAAATACTGTTTAATTTACAAAACATTGTTAACAGTGTAGAGTTGAATTTTGAACATCAATAGTTGACACACAGCAAAATCATCAGTGTACATTTAACTCAACTTGAGTTTAACTTAACACTCCTTGGGTGTACATATGACTCCCTCCATTTCGGAGTTAAAATAACACTTTCTTAAGTGTGAAATTTGCACATTACTCACAGAGTTCATTTTATTCTTACATCGAACTGGAGTGTGTGTGTTACCCTTCAAAGTGTTGATATTTTTTTCCTATATTATCAATTGGTGTGTGACAGATAACAGTTTTCAAGGTATACCTCGGTTTGGAAAAGTCAAGGTTTTAAAACCGCCCAAATTTTCTGTAATACCATTCCTAAGGCATGTGTAAGACTTTTTTATTACATTATTTTATTTACATTTTTTGTTTTTGTTTTTAGGACAACAGCATCATCAGCAGAAAAAATATCCAAAGATGTCGTTTTAAATTGTTAAGAAATCAGTGTTTTTGGAACTAATAAAGACAGCAGAAGTCAATGATTCACTTGAATTATCTAGCCTGACTTGTTTACTGCTCCTAAATATATTAAATCTTTAAAAAAATATATATATATTGTTTTTAAAGGGGAAAAAAGTTACATTTTTTTAGCCAGACATTTAAAAAGTACCAAGTACTAATACCATCATACTGTGAAACTGATATTTTTATTCAAGATTATCATACCGTCAGAATCTTATACCGGCCTAATGACAGACAACAGTTATCAAATATGTTGCAAATAGTTTTAATTTATTAAATGTTCATTAGACTTTTCAGAAATAATTTCAATACACTCAACTCTTTGCATTTTAAAATGCAACAAGACATGTTTCACGTTTAAGTAAAACACACTGGTTTGATCACTGTTTGTCTGAAAGAACCAGTTCAAATAAAATAAAAACAGAACTTCCCATATATTGGGAAATACACTGCATATTGGGTTAAAAGTTTAACACTGAAAAAAACTCTTAAATATGCGCTGTTTCACACTTGTGGATTAAAATGTACTCTGGTTTTAACACTGAACAACACCAAAAATAATCACACTGTATATTTAACACTGGAATTTTTGCTGTGCACAGTCACTTTGTAGATTATATTAAAAAAATTCAAGGTACCATAATGCAATTAACAACTTTAAATCAATGTAAAACACACAAAAAGAATCACAAAATATGGAAACTGTTGATTAACAGATATTTTTTACAGCGCATGTTTCAAAACTCTGGGACTACCTCAGAGCTTCTCTTACACTTGCCGGTTTTAAAGCATCAATCAAATCATACCTTTTCTCTTTCGCTTACTCAAACTTTAGAGGTTATTTTTGTACAGATGTTTTTAAATATTATAATCCTCCAAAATCATATGGATACTTACTGACAGATATATATATTTAAACCTGTTATTTAAAGGAGTGATGATTCGTTTTTACTCCAGAGATTTTGCTTGCCATTTTTGCAGGATTATCAGAAGTGCTGCTTTTCCACAACATCATTTGGCCTTCGTCATTTCCTGGCTTGTTGCAGTATTTGTTTAATTTGAATAATTTTAATGCATTAATTGTTGACTGGTTTTAATTATCAATTGTTCATTAGTGTTTTGTTGCCCTGTTATATTGAATTATTGCTACGGTGTACACAGTAAACTTTTATTGTGCAAAGTTAAGTTAAAAGTTTAGCTTTTTTCTTATTTCTTGAAGAGTTAAAATAACACTTGTGCAATTTTGGAACATATTTTACTCATTATAAAGTAGCAGTATTAAATTAACCAAAATAACATTTGATAACTGTAAAATACTATACAGTAATATTGAAAGTAACATCAAAATACTATAGTTCTGCATGGTAAAAATGTACAGTAAAATACTGTTTTCAGTTGTTCAGTATGTGTATGAACTATTGTCATTAGTGTCACAGTAAAAACTTGACTCTGACTTGACTCAGAGGAGTTTGTTTTTTCGTAAAAGTCAGCTGTGAGGATCTGAAAGTGTTACACAAGTGGCCTCTTCCAGGCCAGCACTCTCAATCTCCCTCACTGAAAACATCAAAGAGAGAAGAATCAGTCCTGAAGCTCAAATGATGTGTTCCTGACGCGACCGCAGCACAAACACAGACAAGACTGAACAGATCTCTGCCATGTCAGCAGGTGCTCATCTCTCTCTCTCTCTCTCTCTCTCTCTCTCTCTCGTTGGAACATGGACATTTCCATCTTCTCTTTATCTAACATCTTGTCATGTTTTTCTTCACCCTAAAAACAGATGTCAGTAAACATGCTGAGTATCTCCCTCTAGTCTTTTGGGTCATACTTAAATTATTCATTTATCTAAATCTAAAGTGAAACTTAGAACTTTAACATAAAACTTTAAAAGTCAAATTAAAGCGATAGTTAAAGCTTAAAGCGATAGTTCAACCAAAAGTGAAAATGTATATCATTAACTCAAGTCATCCCAAAGCATTATGGGTTTCATTGTTCCGTTAAACGTAAAAAAATAAATAAAATAGATATGTTGAACGGCTTGGCCATTGACATCAATAGTAGGAAAAACAAAAACTATGGAAGTCACTAGTAGTTACTAGTTTCGAACATTTTTCAAAATATGTTCTTTTGTGGCGCCACGGTGGCGTAGTGGTTAGCACGTTCGCCTCACAGCAAGAAGGTCGCTGATTCGAGCCTTGGCTAGGTCAGTTGGCATTTCTGTGTGGAGTTTACATGTTCTCCCCGTGGTTGCGTGGGTTTCCTCCGGGTGCTCTGGTTTCCCCCACAAGTCCAAAGACATGTGGTACAGGTGAATTGGGTAGGCTAAATTGTCCGTAGTGAATGTGTGTGTGTGTGGATGTTTCCCAGAGATGGGTTGCGGCTGGAAGGGCATCCGCTGCATAAAAATATGCTGGATAAGTTGGCGGTTTATTCCGCTGTGGCGACCCCGGATTAATAAAGGGACTAAGCCGACAAGAAAATGAATGAAAATGAATGAATGTTCTTTTGTGTTCAACAGAAGCGAAGAGTGATTATTTTCATTTTTCAGGTGAACTATCCCTTTAATTAAAACTTGAAACTTCAAGTTTGACAGTGCAGCACTGGTTCAACCAATCCACCTTATTCTGCAATATGAAGGAAAGCTCTAATCTGCTGTTTCAGACCTCCAATTCATTTGACACTATATGAGTAAATGGGATAACAAATGTCAGTAAACAGCCAAACAGCTCCTCAAACCAGTGTGTTTATGACAAAATATTAAAATAATGTGATAAAATATGACAGTTTGTAAAATAAGCTGTTTTGCAGGGCTAAAAATGAATGATATTGGAAGTCTGGCAGATTAAAATGACAATATCTGCGTTATGTCTATGTGGTGGATCTACAGTATCTGTTCAGCCAATGAACAGGAAATCTGTTTTAAATGTTCTCATTTGATAAAAATCTCTTGTGTTATTATACTATTTTTATAGTCTTAATTGTGGATGTCTAAAGACATAAATAATCTAAATTTTGACTAGATCATCCTACTTTATAACACAACTTTCTCAATCATAACAAGCCAAGCCAATCTGAAAACCAGATTTAGAAATCAACCCTATGCATTTATAAGCTAAACAAAGGGACAAAGCAGGGGTCTGAATCTCTTGGAGGCCACTAACCCAACAGCATTTTTGTCAGTTGTCAGGTGACCAGTCACAACAAATACAAGTGTTTGATTACCACAACTTATAAACAGTGATTGTTATTCACGCAGTTAAAGTTATTCATGGATGGATGATCCTTTTTTAAATTTCAGACTCCTTTTCCTCATTCCTAGCATACTGCATTAAGTGGATTAATGACACCTGAGATTTTGTTCCTTGAGAACAGCGAATCAGTAAACAAGACTGGTGTCCAAAATCACTTCTCATCTCTATTACGGTGCACTATGTAGAATGTTCTGCAGCGAACTTCCACAATACCACAATGTAAAAGGTAATCAGTTACTTAAAAGTAAAGTAAACCTGCTGTAACTTGTTGTAAAATTTTGTATGCGCCCAGTTAATGTGCGTAATTTTAAGGCAATGGGTTTGCTCATTTTTAAGTGTCAACTTATTTCTCTACAGGGGACCTATCATGCCCCTTTTTAGAAGATGTAAAATAAATCACTGTTATCCCTAGAGCTTGTAAGTGAAGTTTCAGTTCATTACGCTCCACAAATAATGTTTTCTAATGTTATTTGCAGGCTTTGATACATATTGTTCAGTTTTTTGGTGACTGTTGCTTTAAATTCAAATGAGTTTGTGCTCCCAGCCCTCTTTTCAAAAGAAGGTGGAGCTACAAATACCTATATGTCAGCATATTGGCTGCTAGGGCTGTCTATGCTGATGAGGGAGACACTTATGGGCGGGGTTTTCCCCCTCTGATGACATGTGCAAAGAGAGAATGTCAATCACAGTGTTTCTGCAGACGTGTGTGATTTTTTAAAAAAATATTAATACATTTTTTCTCCATTAAAAGCTGGCTATATTCATAGACTATTGCCCCACAACTGTTTAAACCCTTTATAAAAGTGATTTTTTTCATAATTAAATTAGACACTGATATTTGATTGATTTCAGGTTGGACACTGACGTCAACAACATATTACCTGAATTATTTCATCAGATTTCAAAAATTAAGTACTTGTAATTAGATTTTAATATATTTTAAATCGCCTTTAAAAACAACAGGCTTGCTCACTTTTTAAAGTAAAAAAACTAACTACATTGAAAGCAACAGGTTTACTCACTTTAAGCAAAGCCAACTAATCACATTAAAAAGCAACCGGTTTACATCCTTTTTTAAGTAAACTCAACTAATCACATTAAAAAGCAACTGGTTTACATGCTTTTTAAAGTAAACTCAACTAATCACATTAAAAAGCAACTGGTTTACATGCTTTTTTAAAGTAAACTCAACTAATCACATTAAAAAGCAACTAATTTGCATGCTTTTTAAAGTAAACTCAACTAATCACATTAAAAGCAATGGGTTTACACACTTTTTAAAAGTGAAATCAACTAGTCACTTAGTTGGTCAGAGTGACAGCACTGGTATTTCTACGAATTAAAGGTGTAGTGTTAAAAGTATGCCACCTGATTTGCTATCTATAGTTTTATGAGCATTACAAATCCAGCACAATTCCTGTGAAAGAAACAGGATTCTGTCAGTGGTCAGTGTGGTGAAAGTCTGGGTTGTGTCTGTTTACAGCAGTGGTCAGTGAGCTGAACTGCACAGTCATCATTATGAGGCGATTGGGCCTACAGCACTGATTCCCAGAAGAAAAACTCCCATCACGCATTGCTGAGAAGGCTGATAAGATTCCTAATTCTCCAGTCCCTGACTCAGTGACCACAGCAGAGCTGCAAGACTGGTCAAAGAACACAGAGACGCTCAAAGCAAACTGATAGGGACAGAACTTATCAGGTTATCAAGCAGGACAGACAGTGGAGGGCTGAGAGGTTAAAAGAGTACAGATCAGTAAATAAAGGTTCACTGGGAACACATTTTTAAAATTAAAAATACAATAATACAGTATTATTATGATTTAAAACTAACATTTGCTATTTTATTGTATGATTAATTCATTATGAATGTCTTTACTGTAACTTATGATCAAATGAATGTGTCTCTGAATACAAACATTTGGCAACACTTTATTTTAACAACAATTCTCACTGTTAGCAAGTGTCCTATTATATTATTTTTAAGATATTGGCTGTTTATTAGTTCTTATAAATTGTATATTCTGCATGACCTTAATCTACATGCCTTAACCTACATCAGTGGTTCTCAAACTGTGGTACGCGTACCACTAGTGGTACGCGGGCTTTCATCTAGTGGTACACGGAGGAATCGATGAATAATAAAAGAATAAAATGAACACACCTTTTTAACCATTTGACGCGTACGATAACACCGTTATCAGACAGCATTGGCTGTTCCCTGAAGCATACGAGTACACAGGAGTGCTTAAAATGTTTACTTTAGTGCATCGCGTCATCAGATGTTAAAAAAAATCAAGCAAAAAGCTTGGCGCGAAGGACAAGAAAGAGGCGCGTGGCGCTTGCGCAAATCAGATACACACGCGCAAGAGAAGCCCTTCAGCAGACCAGTCTAACTTGGGTTTTCAGTTGCTGTAAACTCAGGAATACTGCACGTATGAATTGGTCAAGCACTGTATATGTGTATGCCGTGCGTTAAAGGATTTTAATACATGACGCGCAGGCAGACAGAGAGCATGTGTGCTGTTTATGCAATTTCATCAGTCCGATCATAGGTGGAAAATAAGACATAGGTGGACACATATAAAAGTTGGAACTAGTAAAACCAACAAAGGAGCTTTATTTTTCAGAGTGTATGAGTGTTTTGCATATAGTGTTGTGATGCAGGGTCTGCGTGTGAAAGTTTCCCCTCTCTGGAGCTCTGCCATTGCTCCAAGCACAAATCTGCCTTACTCACCTGTTGAGTCAGCCAGTCACACATAATCTCCAATTTCACCTCACACTGACACCAGACAAAAGACAAACAAAGACCGGCACAGAAAAAGAGACACGGCGTGAGCGAATCACCACAAAAGACAGTGAGAGCTCCGAAAGACACTGCAAATCTGGATATAGTTAGCAGATTAATCAGAGCATAACTCTTGAACGCTGTTGCGTAACACCTCCAACAGCTCCTATTTGCACACGTGCCCAAACGTACAAACAGTTTGGCTAAACACTTGAGCATCTGTCCGCACAGTAGCACATGGCGAAGAGTAAACCACAGCAGAAGCGCCTGTTATCTAACCGCTCCTCGGAGCTCCTACGAAAACAATGTGCTCCCGCTTTAAAATAACACGACAGAGACCTTCTCAACAGCCTTCAGATGTGAACACGGCAGCCAAAACAGTCTGCAAAGCCTCTGTTTTCCATCTGTGCCGTTCTGGGGAAAACATGTTTGTTGACCTTTAGCATGCAGGATCATGTCATGTGATGTTTGGGCTTTCAAAATGAGTTCTATAGGGGATATTCATAAAGAGAGAGTTTAGTTTTATCCATATTGGTTTAGCATTGTCTTCACGTATTTTTTAAAACAGAACTTACCTAACATCCCAATAAAATAGTAGGCCTATGTGCATGATACATGTGCTATCTGAGAACTACCAGAGGTTATGAAGTTTGTAAAGGAGTCAATGAATCCACACACAAATAAAGATCTGTTGTAAGGTGATGTGTCTCTGATGCCTGTACCCTGCAGGCACACAATGTCAAAAGATGCTAGTATTAGGTTAGATTTAGGTCATCTAGCCAGCATCTAAGGACAATAACGACGTCAAATGATTGCTTGATTTTAGGTTATGATCGAAAGTGACCAAAATCCAACATCTTATGTCATATTGACATCAAACACTAACATTTATTCGCTACGGCAACCAAAATCCAACGCTTTATAGATGTCTTAGTGGTAACGTCCTCACAACGTCAAGCTGTAACATCATTAGACACTAATATTTAATTGATTTCAGGTTGCACTGACGTCAACCCAAGTTTCATTTCCAAACAAAGTGCAACGTCTCCATGATATTGGAGTACATCATCAATGTAACATGTTGACGTCCTGCACCTGCTGGGTATTAACTGTAATAGACAACCATTGTGACCATTTGTGAGCAGTGCTGGTAACAACATATTACATGTATTCTGGATTATTTAATCATATTCCAAAAATTAAGTACTTGTAATTAGATTTTAATACATTTTAAAATAATCATATTATAATTGAATTGAACAGTTGTGATTTATGGTTATGAAATACTGTGTGGTCATTATGGATTATATGATTTTTTTTAATCATCTTTATTTCTATAGCGCTTTTTACCACTGTAGATTGTGTTGAGGCAGCTTAAGACAAAAAAAAGAGAATAAAAGGCCATAAAAATCCTTTGATTTTTGATTGTGAGCAGATTGTGGAACATTCCAGCATATGTAACAGGCTGCCAGGAGGATTAGTGGTACGCCACTGGAATGTCAGTGGTACATGATTATTAATATTTCATGTAATACAGGGATTCCCAAAAATGTTCATCAATCTGAACTCCTATTTAAAAGTTAAAACATTTACTTCATCCCAGAAATTTACATATCAATAATTTAACAACAATTTGCATGTACACCATCCTCATCTGGAGTGTTCAAGAGCTTTGTTTAAATGTCATGATTATTATTATTATTATATTATTATTTTTTGATAAAATTTTTACATTGTTATGACTGAATCAATCATTTTGTCTGCCTACAAACCTGCAGTCTGGGCAACTTGAAGCAATACATCTTCATGTCATCGAGTACAAAGATTGTAATGCATGTCCTTTCTTTGATTTTAGACCAATATGCTGCAAAGTAATCGAATAATAGCAACTGATGTGATAAACAACTGTCAAACATAAACTAAGATGTCATCAAAAATCCAGTCAGACAGGTTACATTACGTAAAAGGTGTTAGTTACATAATGAAAATTGCAATTAGTAACAACTTAGATTAGGTAATGTGCAATCATTTGTCATTTTTGCAATTTAAAAGTAATCTACCCAGCACCGTCGATGAACATGCAGTCCTTTTTTGTTGCATCATGTTACACAATGTCCTTTTTGTGTTCATATTTCAGCTAGTTTGGAAGTGGACTGAGATCCATCATTTCAATGCTCTCGACACACTTGTTTAATTCAGACTGCAGGATTTGCACTTAATCATATAAACCAAACTAACAGCAATCGTGCTAGAGTTCATTTCAATCAAACCAACCTGCCAGGTGAACCAGTGTTAATTTTGACAGCAATATTAAATATCTTAAATTATAATGACTTAAATATATTTGGTTTAATTTAAGTGTAATTTAATTGAAATATTGTGAACATTCTTTTAAACAAAACATTCAAATTTAAAATTAAATAAAAACAGTCTAATTAAATATAGCTTTTCCATTGAAGACAAAAATTAGATATGCATTGCTGATTTATATCATAAGTAATATGTAAAATTATTAAGCAAAGCCTTTATTTTAACGTGGTAAACTACTAGTCTTTTTAAACAGTCTGTTGAACCGTTTCAAGCCATTAAATCTTTGAAAGGGCTTAAAATAGTTTAAGTCCACTTTGCAATGTCAATCTATACCACACTTTATTATCGTAGATGGTGTTACAAGACATGGTGCTCAGCTATAGCACTGAGAGTAATGATGTAGCATCCAGCGTCTACTGTGGACCAGTTACTTTTCAAATATGGTCATGCAGTACACACCAGATTAATTCTGATTGGATATTTACCAAAATACATCCCTAAAACACTTACTGTAGAAAGCTTGTTTGTCACGAAAATTATGACGGAAATTTTTCATCAACGAAATTATCACTGAAGTGAACACAACCCTAAGCTGCAGTCAAACTGGAGTCTGGACACAATTCTCTCAAATACTGTAATGACTTTAATGGCATTACAATTTGTTGTAAATTTTTTTGTATCAATGATTAATTATATAGAAAAATATTACTTTATATGACTGTATTGCTAAAAATTATGAATTGGTAGCATGTTAAACAATTAAAAAAAAAACGAAAACTTTTTTGAACAATGCAAACATTTGTAAAAGCAATAGTTTTTTTGTTTCCGTAGTGCAAAAAACATTTCAATAATCTAATGCAGAGATGCCCAAAGTAGGGCCCGCGGGCCAAAGTTGGCCAATTGTAACCTTTGATTTGTCCACCATCCCATCTGAGAAGAGACTGAAAATGATGAAGAGGGTTGGGGGTTTAATTGCTGAGCTACAAAAAAGCACTGAAATTTAATGTTTCAATTGAATATGAGTTTTCAAATGTAAATACTGTCACTTGACAAATAGAGGACTACACAGAAAACATCGGCGAGCAAATCAAGGCAAAAACTAGAATCTCCATTCGGTTCTAAATGAGATTGATGTCGTTTTTACTGTAATACGTTCATTTTAAAATGTAAAAAATGCTACTATATTAGTTAACATAAAGCAATGTTTTCTAGTTATTTTAAGTAATATTAAATAATTTAGGAAATTACTCATGGCAACTATAATTACCCCTTGGCCCACTAGCTTCAATAAAGTCTGTTATTTGGCCCATCATAAGAAAAATTAGCGCACCCCTGATCTAATGAATGTTATATTTTCCTCAGATGCTGCGGTGGCCGTAATTTGACATCACACTCTGTTGCATTTTTTTTTTTTTAAATTTGTAAATCATAATTTAGTATATAATTTATCTAAAAAAGAAAAGTAAAATTCTTTACATAATTTTAAAGATAGAGTTGCATTTAATGGAGTGTCATTTGTAATTTTGATTGTAGCTTTGAGACGGTTAGGGCCGGTACCAGAGGCAGGTCTATTTGCATTGACTCCACCCAGCAATGCCCATATATGACAATACAAAATACAGTGAAACCAGTCTATTAACTCTAGCAATGCAGTAAGATGTGTAATACCTTTTGACATGATAATTAAAGTCCACCTTTTTCTCTTTCTCATCACACCAGCACAACAGAAAACCATTAATTTTCATAAAAAATGTTCAATACGTGTGAATAAATGCATAAATGAATAAGAACGTGCTTATGGTAAGGTCAAATGTACTCTAATTTACATTCAATATGGTATTATTGCATACTGTTTTATAATTTAGCCTTAATAGTTTGCTGAAAGTGTGTATAAAACAATGGCTCGAGGAATTTCTGTTTCCAAGCAATAAAAAGCAAAGATAATTTATTGGTTACACTGAAATACGGCTATTATACATTTGATTACACTATAATATTAAAACAGTCACATATTTGCTGCTGGTTTTCCTCCAACGGTGTAAACACACTCTCAGCTTTGACTCTCGGCTTATGTAAGTTTCCGCCAGCTAACTGAGATTCTGTGTCTAATATAGTTATCTAGTATATAAGAGAGGTGTTTTCCATCCATTTTATGATCCATAATGCGATGCCAGACACAAACTGTTATTTTTCAGAGTGTCAAATAGCCAGATATGAAGGCGGCGATGGAGCCGTTTCTGTCATGACCTCATTTTGTAGAACCTGGAAAGCTTGTTCGCCATTCTGGTATCGATTTACGAGTTTTAAAAAGCCTTTGGTTATATTACTTGAGGACACTGTCAAGTTTCTAACAAGATGCTATAAAAGGACTAAACGGTTCTACTAATTTACGGATATAAATTTACATTTTCTGGTTGCTATATTCCTTATACGGTCTTTTTATAAAGGCAAATTACACTTTTATTTTTAGTCAAGAAGATAAAATTGTAGATATGAAGTTGTTTTAAATAGTTAAAATAAAATTTTATTAGATTTGGTTTATATTTATAGCTTAATTTTCAACTTAAAACATTTTTGATGATAAAATAATACAGAAAAGTCGTCGATCCCAGTTGTAAGAGCAACAAATAATAACTTAACTTCTAGTTGATCATTTAAAAAAGTGGCAGAAGGTACATTTTTCAAACATCTGTTGAACTGCATCCCAATCATGAGAAAAACTGCAGAAGACCTACTGGAACCTGCATGGACCCAAGATTCTCACAGAAATCAGTCAAGTTTGGTGAAGGAAAAATCATGGTTTGGGGTTACATTCAGTACAAGGGAGTGATCTGCAGAGTGGATGGCAACATCAACAGCCTGAGGTATCAAGACATTTGTGCTGCCCATTATATTACACACCACAGGAGAGGGCTCCTTCTCATACTTCAACCTCCATATCAAAGTTCCTAAAAGCAAAGAAGGTCAAGATACTCCAGGATTGGCCAGCCTAGCCACCAGACATGAACATTATTAAGCATGTCTGGGGTAAGATGGAGGAGGCATTGAAGATGAATCCAAAGAATCTTGATGAGTCTTGCAAGAATGCTTTCTTTGCCATTCCAGATGACTTTATAATAAGTTATTTGAGTCATTGCAGAGATGTATGGATGCAGTCCTCCAAGCTCATGGGAGTTATCCACAATATTAATTCTTTTCCCACTGCACCATGACTCTATATTCTAAACTGTACATTTTAATCTGTTAAGTTACAAGACTCTAAGCAAAGTCAGACCCTACTGTCCTAATTAAATCATTAAAAATCAAGGCATGATCATATTTTATTTTAGTAAAATAAGCGTAATTAAGAGGCCTTTGCCTTTCATATAAGCCACTTCTGACACCAAATGATCAACTAGAAGTCAAGTTATTATTTGTTGTTCCTAAAACTTGGATAGGTGACAAGACATTTGACAGGTAGCATATAGGCATTAAGGCCACTTAATATAAAGCGGGACCACAATTTATTTGTGAAACAGCATTCGATCGTAAAGTTTGTCCTTGCATGCATCTCTCATATATAGAACATGGTTATATAATGTCATCAGTTACATCATAACACAAATCCCCTTCGGCAAGACTTATAGTTGAACTCTCAATACAACAGTGGCTTTAATAGAAATATTCCCACCTGTAAGGTTAAGAGGATGTAATTTCATCCGAAGGGATTTTGGCCTGTGTGCAAAGAGGCCTTCGCTCCCTATTCCAGTGAATAGAGCCGGGATGCTGTGACCTGATTTCTCTGCTCTCAGTTTCAAAAGCAATTGCTCAACTCCAGGCCTGTTTGTGCACCAAAGTGAACCTCGGAGTCTCCACAATACAACATCTGCATAATCGCAAAAACAGCCTTTTTCTGTCAGCAGGGCATGGTGATAGGAATCTGATCGTTTCCCTCTTGAAAGGAGCCGAAATATAAATCAAAGATCTTTTTCCGAGAAATAGATCATGAAGTGAAAATACATAAAGGGGAAACGCGAGCGAGTTACAAAGAAAGTTGTAGAAAAGATTATCTTCACTCGTGGAAAGGAATGAAAACAAATAAATCTATAAGCGAGCAGAAGGAAGTTCCTGCGAGTTTAAAAACAACCCATTTATAGTGCTAGCAAAACCAAAATAGACGTTACTGTACGGATTACATCTGAACAGATTTACCACTCAGTGTGTGTCCAAATTGATGTTTAGACTACAGTCAAATAGATGCTTTATTTTACTTGGCTAAAATTAGACAATGCAGGAAATATGGCTGGAGGCTGGGGTAATCATTTAGTCTATGCAAACTAATTAGTCTTCCAAAAGTCTATTTAGTTCATTAAAACAGGGAAGCAGGGGGAAAGTGCACCCCAGATTGATGCATCTTTATACCCGTTATAAACAGAGCCAGAGATAAAGGTTGCGGGCAGATTCTAATCCTTTCTTTCTTTTCAAAAGTATTTAACTAGCTGACTGTTTACTCTTTAAAAACAAACCAATCTAATGTGTTTATCTCTACCTCCGAAAGTGCTCAAATATTTCAGACTGCATTTACAGTATAAGAGATAAAGGGAATGTTCACCCAGAAATAAAATTGCCACCTTATGTGGTTTTAAAACATTATAGTTGGGTATGATTATGCCAAGCAAGATGTGATCCTGGATTAATATCTATGTTGGAGCATCATATATGTTCAAAACAAGTAATCCATACCTAATCTCTACCCCAAACCTAATCGTAACTGTAAATTATTCCCAATATCATAGCGCAGTGGTTCTCAAGCTCTCAAAGTACCACCTCAGAAAAAAAATTGTCTCTTCAAGTACCACCATAATAACCAGTGTTGAAGTAAAGTAGCATAGTAGGCCTAATTAAGCAGCTACAGCACTGCACAGTTCAAAAACAAGGCAGATTAATTCTTCTAATTATCAATATTTATTATTATCAGCCACTTAAATAAAAGGTTTAGCCTATTAAAATCAATTTGCTGATCACATCGGTGTTATCGTACCCATCAAAGGGATAAAAGTATGTTAATTTTTTTAACTTTAATTATTCAGAGATTCCTCCGCGTACCACTACAAGGAAGCTTGTGTACCACTAGTGGTAGTTTGAGAAATACTGTCATAGGGGATTATTAGTTGGATAACAATGAGGCAGAAGCACATAAGCCTAAATGTAAGCCTAAACTTAATATAAATGCTAAGTTTATCCCATAAATCTGATTGGTCGAATGGAATGTTGTCCTGGGATCAACGTAAATGATAACTTGTAGTCAGATTAACCCGACTTCCATAGGAACAAAACACTATGGAAGCAAAAGGGTGTCAGCAACCATAACTTTGTCAAACAAATCTAATTTAGCGTTGAACAGAAGAAAGAGGTTTTGAACAAGTGAAGGTGAGTAAATGACAGAATTTTTGTTCTTCATTATTGTATTTCCTTTTGTTAATTTTCTATCCCTTTAATCCCTGGTCTAAAATGACACCTCAATCCCAATCCTTAATATCTGCTCAAACACATTTGATTACTTAAGTGCTTTTTGACCACATTTGAAGAAAGAAGACAAGTTTGAAGCATTTGAGACTGCATTTACACCTGCTTAGTGTTGGACACATAATTTTAACACATCCTAATACTAAGTGTAAATAGGGTCAGCGAGAAAAGGTAGCAGGTTCAACCCCAATTCTTGATCGCTGTAGTTTATTTCACGATGCATGGCACATGTCCAAATCATTCCCGAGTACCAACTACTGATCAAATGTGCACCTTGCATGCACTATGTTGTTGTTTTCATCTGTTAAACGCATAAATGTAGGTTAGCCAAGAACTGAATTAGAGACCAGCACAAGGCTTTTAACCCCATTCTGCAGGAGAAGTCCAGATGTAAGGAGCATGTGAAAATTACCTTTGGATTAAAGTCCGCATGAACCAGAAAGTTGCTGAGACTTTTATTAGAGTACAACTAAAAAAAAAAATACTGAGTATTATTAGGCCTTTATTTTTGTGCATCATTCCAGGGTTGGGGGTAACACATTACAAGTAAAGCGAGTAACGTAATTATGTTTTTGTTCAATGTAACGAGTAAAGTAATGCATTACTTTAAAAAAAATTAAGTAGTAATATTTCAGTTACTTTTTAAAAAAATGTAAAGCAAGTAACTATTTATTTATTTAATCAATAAGCTTTTAAAAAATAAATTGCTGAATTAAATTGATGTAGTCACATTGAATCATGCACTCAATCATTAATTCATACGCATTGAAAAGCATTAGAAAAGCAAAAGAGCATTGTCTCAATAGGTAGTGATTTTGCTTGACTAACTAGACAGAAAGTACAAAAGTAGCAAACAAATTGCTTTAAAAAATTCAATAATCTGTATAGGTCTAAGGTATAGTTGTTAATGGGCTATACGCAGAGCTAGTGTTTTTCTGCCAATGATGAACTTCCGGTGAGAGCTTTATGAAACTATTTTCACTTTCATAAGGTTCCTTTTACAGCATCGATGTTGTAATGTAACTCAAATATAATCAGTTCAATAGACTTAAGCATCCATTTGGCTGTTAAAGCATAAAGAGATGAAAACCCGTTTAAATGCTAGCGTCGTCATTAGCCGCAGACGAGCGCAGAAATTCCATTGATAATACTGGGGTAAAATTAATTTCCATATTTTAAAGACACGGCAGGGAAAAATATAATTTAACGCAGTGCTTCTTGTTCTGTCTCATCCCCACTTTATATCGCATCTCAACCAGACAGTGAAGATCGCTGTTTTGTCAAGAAATCTGATCTTAAACGCAGCAATTTTGTATGGGATGACAATTGACCGGAAGCCCTGGGGCTGGCTGACTGAAATTAAAATCTGTGTGCATTCACTTTATTGCAGAGCTCCTGTATTTAAAAAAGAAGAAAAAACTCTGCAAATACTGAAAATGTAACGCAAAAGTAACTCAAAAATAACATAATGCATTACTTACCACAAAAAAGTAACGCAACTAGCTACTTTTTTGGAGAGTAACTCGATATTGTAATGCATTACGTTCAAAAGTAACTTTCTCCAACACTGCATCATTCCCTCATAGCAAACTAATGATAAGAGGGTCGTGGTTAAGAATATTGTGGCTGAAGCTGTCAAACTGACGTCAACCGAGAAGGACCAACACTCCAAACACAGAAGCAAGTTGCATTTAATTTAAACTTTTTTTTCAGTGTATTAACTTGCACATATTATTTTTCTACCTAAAGAATAGCAATGTGCGCTAGCAAAATAAACATTGTGAATTTAGATTTTATGCAGATTTTAACACATCTGTTAAACCATGAGTAACGCTAGATAGACCAACTGATCTGCTTCAGATAGCATACTCCCTCTTGCTGTTGCTTTAAAGTTAACACAGTACAATGTCCCAGTCTTGTGCTTTCTGACTTATCAGAGTTTCAGTCTGTCAAGCTTAAACAAACGCGCACACACACACACACACACACACACACACATACAATAAGTCTCCCACTGTCCTGATGAGTGCAACACTTTGCCCTGCGCTGGTGGAGTAAAAACAATAACAGTGTTGCCATAGAGACCAAAACAATAACACTGGCCTTCATGAGTCAATACAATGTTTTTTATGTCACTGCATTGTAAGACTTCACTGCAGGTACTGATAAGATGATAAACGTACAGCGACGACATATTCAAAGACTCATCCCTAGATACCAGGAAGCATTTACACAACATTTATCATTACCATTAAGAGTTGTCCTAAATAGCAGTATAGGTTATTGCTTAAGATTTGTCTCTCTTCACAAAGCCGCTGAGATTAAGTTTTAATAAGGAATAGAGAAAAGTCTTGAATTAGGAGTCAGGGGCAGGGTTGACCTTGTTGCTATGGGTAATGCCACCATGATTACTACATACACAAACAGTGATTGGCTGATATGGAGGGGACGAGTCTCTGTCAAGTATTTATTTACAGATATTTTTGCATGATATGATACCATATTTAACTAAAGGATTCAAAATAAAAATGTTGCCACAAAATTTGGTCAAACTTTTTTTTGATGGTCCGTTTGTTGAATTTAAGTTGCATTGCATCTACATGCCAACTAATTATAAAGATTATAAGTAGACTGTTAGGTTGGGTTAGGGTTAGCTTTAGTGTAAGTAGACATGCACTTGCAAAGTTTCTTATAGTCAGTTAAATGTCAGTTGAATGGTCATATCAACAAATATTAAGCAGACAGTCTACTAATACTCAATTGGACCATCCAAATTAAGTGTTGCCCAATATTATTTTTTTTCAAAATGCAGGCGAAGTGAAGAATTGCAATATAAAAAGTATTTTCATTGCTTTTAATGTTTTAGACATTAAATATTGTTTCTCAGAGTCTTAAATCGATTCTTCCAATGTAACAAGTACTGTTTTTTTTTTTGAAAATAATTAAGCAAAAATATATTCATTCATTCATTCATTTTCTTTTCGGCTTAGTCCCTTTATTAATCCGGGGTCGCCACAGCGGAATGAACCGCTAACTTATCCAGCATTTGTTTTACGCAGCGGATGCCCTTTCAGCCACAACCCATCTCTGGGAAACACATCCATACATTGTCATTCACACACATACACTATGGACAATTTAGCTTACCCAATTCACCTGTACCGCATGTCTTTGGACTGTGGGGGAAACCGGAGCACCCGGAGGAAACCCACGCAACCACGGGGAGAACATGCAAACTCCACACAGAAATGCCAACTGGCCCAGCCGGGGATTGAACCAGCGACCTTCTTGCTGTGAGGCGAACGTGCTAACCACTCGGCCACCGTGGCGCCAGCAAAAATATATATTTAAAAATATTTTGAAAAATATATCAAAATTTGTATTTATATAATAAATTTTTGCATACACACTTTTACATTTTTGTCCATTTTTTGTGTGTGTGTATTTTGAAATAAATGTAAAAGATAAATTCGTTTAGTCTGTAGTGTGGTCTTGGTTCTCTCCACTGCTCCTAACATTTCACAGATTTAGGAGTTAACCATTAAACGCTTAGTGAAACAATTTTAGAGGAATGATCTATTTAAGTGTACTAAATTTAGGACTGGCACAACAAATATTTTTAAAAGATTTTAGGAACTACTTTTAGCCTTAAGATGTTTTGTGAATAAAGAAATCATATCTAATTATATTCTTGTATTTCAACAGATTAAGGTCTACGAAACAATGTTTTTGCCTTAACATTTAAACAGTTGCATGACAATAATGACGATCCTCAATTAAAGATAAAGCCAGTAAAACCTCAGTAAAACTAAAGTGAATTGAACTCACTCAATCAAAAGCCTTCATTTTATTTCAGACCCTGTTTCCTTTTCCCCCCAAACCCTGGACCAAATTTGGGTAAAACACAGAATAACCAAACTGCTGGCTTACATTTCTAATTAAATCTATATTTTAAAATTAGTCCATGTTTTACCAAAACTACCAAAAATACAATATTTGTTTTGAGACAATACACAAATTTAACATATAATTTGTAAAGGTATATAAAGGTAAATAAAGGTATTTTCCATCAGAATGTCTTCACGTTCACATTCCCACAATTCAAGCCAGTTTAAACCCTAATAGGTTTATTTTGGCCTTCAAGATGAAGTGATTCAAGTTAAAATGATAAAAATTTGTTGGTCAATTTCCATTACTGCTAAAAATTAGCTATTAAAAAAAGATAGTCAAATTGTTTTGAATTGATAATCATTGCAGAAAGGAAAACAACCCCTGAGATGAATATAAACCCCCTCAAGCCAAGTGCTTTTAAGACCCATTTGATTTCTACTTAGTGGTTTAAATGTATATCCTCCCATATAAACTTCCACCTACAATCCTGCATTTGCATTTCATTCATTATCATTTACTGGAAATCTGTCCGAAAGTGCAAAAGGAAACCTTTCCACTTTGTTTACCCTGCAGAAACTGGTTCAACAAGACAGTAGTTTCTCTAGTACCAGCCTGGGTGTGTAAAAACACAAAACGTTAACAAAAACAACCCATTTTTCATCTTACACGCGCACAATCTACTCCGCGTCTCAACAACTGAATCGAAAGGCTTAAGTAACACAAACAACTAATCAGTTACAGATAACAATCATCATTACAGCAACAGAAGGCGGAATAACTAACCATAGTTTTAAAGATCAGTCTCAACAATCTGCCAGTCAGATCACTATCATTACTGTCACAATGCAGGGATGAGTAATCTAGATTTTAAGATGTAGGCAATAAGCAGCTCTGTGTTTCCCTTTAGCCTAAGTCACTGACACAAACTGAGGTCTGTTTCCAGCTGCTACACTAACAGCTGGCAAGTGTATTACAGACACAACAAGCCTCTCGGAGCGAAGCGCACAGGAAGCCCTTGATTAAAGCACTTCCTGTCTCTCTGCCCGGAGCATGAGCGTGTGTTGTGGCATCTGCGGTGTTGCAGTTTCTTCGAGGGTGAGAGCATAGCGCTAGATTGACTTCCTGATGGAGTTTATTAAAGCAATGCGAAACCAGTTGTGCTAGCAAAAACACTGCAGGGCTGTAACGTAGAGAACAGCACAAAAGAACACTGAAAGACTCAAATATAAGCTCGAATATAACAGACTGACGATATTATGGTGCATGAGAACTAGGTTGGACTTTGTTTTGGTGGTTGCCTTGACATTCTAGTGATTACGAGTAGTTTTTTTGCAGTGATGTCAGTCATTGGAGACTGTAAGGTTACATTTAGTAGAATAAAGATACCACTTTATAAAGCGAAAGGAAGTTTTTTTTTTCAGAAGTTAATACTTCTTCAATATCATTGGTCCATGGTGATGTAATAGACCTGAGGCTCCACTTTCTTTTCCAAGAGTGTACCTTGCTGTCAAAACAACACGTCAACGCAAACTGATTTGATGTCCTTAACATTCATTTGGCATTCAGGGTGCTTTTGACGTCACCCAGGTTCATTTGACGTCAGAGTACGGTACTTTTAGCTAGTGTGAACGTGTCTTCTGAACTCAGGTGCGCATCCACCAACCGTACCCGAGTATGCCTGAAAAGATGGCCTGGTGTACAGTTCATGCAAACTCTGGTCTGGTTCACTTCTGGTATGAATGCAATCGTGCCAAATAACGGAAGTAAACCGCCAATATTACAACAAGCTATCATTTCATAACGTTCAGTTATGTGTGTGTGTGTCTGTGTATCTTATACTGTACCTTGGTGACAAGCGGTACTGAGTGAGGGCAATCACAATGACAATGTCTGCTTGTCTCCTCCAAAAACAGCTTGCAGACATTGCATTACTGCATTAAGTTCTAAAAATTTTGAATATTTTTGCGGCAGATGGACGTGAGTCTGTATGTCCAAAACCCAAAGACTCAGTAAAAGCAGAACGACCGCGATACGTAGCCTAGCAACAGCCATACACACAACAGCAGCTCGATAACGCAAGCGGACCAGAGTTCAGAAGGAAAAAGTGTAAAAGCACCCTCACACAGTGAGTATGTTTACATGGACACCAATAATCAGATTTTAATATGATTAAGACAATACTCTGATTAAAAGTCTGCCATGTAAACAGTGATTTTTGATTCATTTAGTCTGATTAAGGTCATAATCGAACTAAACAGAAATTGAACTAAGACGTGGAGTATGCTGATTTTTGAAGTGCAGTACAGACATGTCAACACCTTAAACTATTACCGTGGTGTAGGATTTTTGGGCGTTTTGAGACAGAATAGTCTGTACATACGCGGCTGTTTGACACTATTCTTTGCACCTACCAAGTCAGAGAAGGACCACACACAGCTGCATCACAAAATGCAGAAGTTTTGTTTTTTTTCCATACGGTGTGCGGGATCAAATTCCATTAAAATGACACTCTTCCAGCAGTTCATACTTGCATCCAATATCTCTCTACTGTCATGGGGGGCAATAAAATGTTCCTGAATGAAAGTGAAAGTGCCAAACTACAGTTAAAAATCGACAAATTGAAAGTGAAACACACGAAATTGCATGAAACTCCGGAGGAAGTGTGGAAAGCGTGGTGACGCAATGACGTTAATCGAATTATGAGCTATAACATGTAAAATGGGATCATGAAAGGAACATTCAAAAAGCAACTCATGTAAACTCATCGTCTTATTCAGATTAAGGCAAATAATTCCATGACTGATGTCCATGTAAACGTAGTCACTGATTCCCTTTTGACCAACAAAGTAATCAAGTATTATAACATAAGAAGCTTAAATTCCAAAGAACAAATTTACACTGTATTTTATATGCCTAGAATGCATGTAAACTACCTCAAAAACACGTCAAATATGTATTACAGGACAGTGTTTTTTGATGTTAATTTGATGTCTAATGTCTAATGCTAGAGTTTGAGCATGCGAAATTTTGTCATACGCCACTGCGAAAAGGGGCGGGATTAAAAAAGATGATTAGACATTTAAAAAAAAACAAGCGATTGGTCCATATTTTAAATTTCTGTACAGTGAGGTCATGTTTTGATCTTCAATTGGTATCAAGAAGTCACGTGATGCAGTTTCGCAGGTCAGAGTTCACAAAGCTTTAACTTTAACAAAGCAGCGAACTGCGAAACTTGTCGCACAAGCTTGCATTTCCAATCTGTCGCATTCGATTGCGTATGAATGGAAGTCTATGGGGCGAAAAGTGCAGTGTGACCACGGCTTTAGTCAATTGACATCAAATCAATTTGCATTTTTGATGTCATTTTGACACAGCACAGCAGTGTGGACGTTTGCTAACAGCTGCTTGGGTATTTCAAACTTGCTGACAACAACAACAACTTATAAACAACAACAGCTGTGAGCATACTAAAGGCTTAAGTTGACACATGCCCACTCAACATGTTGTTAACAGACATTACGCAGATATTAAGTGACTGCCATAGCCCATATGCAGATGCAAAATTACTTGTTCAATAAATGTCTAATGGGGACCATTAAAATATTCATGTTTCTCTGTATAAAATGAATTTGACTCATTATAAATAAAATACAAAAGTACAAAATAAAATAGGTTAATAACATTCATAGACATGTTAACATCATAGCAGGTTAAAATGAGCCGTGCCAGAAAACACATCTCACTGGTTTTATGACGGGAGACGTCAGTGAAGTTACTCATACTGATAACAGAGATAAATAAAATGTCATGTGCATCATGTTACTGAGTGTACAAGAATACCAAGTCTGTTCTTTGACAACTGAGTACTTTAAAAAAAACTGATTTAGATTTGTTTCTATTGGTTGAATTAGGTTATATTTCAGCTTTCGTTTTCCTCTGGCTGTTTACAAGCCAAAGACTTGAAAATCTGCTTTCTGTAATTTTAATAACAACAGCTTTTCATTTTAGATTTGAACCCAGGCCATATATCAAATAATATTATAAATTATTAAACTTCTGACAAATTGTCAATCAATCAATCACACAAATATTAAAGTAAAAGAAAAAAAATAACTGTAAAAGTTGATTTTAGTATACTAGTATGCCACTCTTAACTAAATGTCAACTTCCCTGACTTTCATCGACTAAAAAGCTAAATTACCATGACCTATCCACTTTATTTTTCACTATGAGTCAGTCAAACAATAGGACAGTTTTGAGATTTGGCTCAATGTAATAACACAGATGATCTTATAACAAGAGGTCATGGGAGACATGGCATGTTTAACCATCTACTTAATCTTACTTACTTCTAGGACCGTTTATATTGAAGTTGATATTTAGCTGCACCATAATGGTGTTTTGTAACATCTAATTTTTATGAGGTTAGCCCAACGCTCAAGCCCCAAGGACATATACATACACTACAGACAATTTAGCTTACCCAATTCACCTATAACACATGTCTTTGGACTGTGGGGGAAAACGGAGCACCCGGAGAAGATGCGACCCTCTTGCTATGTGGCGACATCGCTACACACTCCGCCACCGTGCCACCCTGTTTAACCATTTACTGCATTTTAAATGATGACAATTCTAATAATATAAATTTTTGTCATGCATGACAGTGGAAACACAACCTCATGTATGCCATTGTAAACAACATAAAAATGCAGAGACTTCTGGTCTCATTCACTTCCATTCATCTTCAGTGTGCAAAAAACTTCCACATTTTAAAGTAAAGTGAAAAATGATCAGGCAGTCGTTGGGTTGAGCAGACACAAAAACAGTGTAGTATTTTAACAATAAGACCTGGTGATGGCATTTGGCCTAAGGTCATACCGGATGACAAGTGTAAAAGGAATAAAATGGCACTGAAAAAAGAGACTAACTAAAACAACAGGGCATATATTTTGCCAATAAACAAGGCGCAGAAAATTACATTTGGATGAATAAGTCAAATTTAAAATCCTTGATATTCCATGACTTAAATATTCTAAATATAAAACTCCCTGACTTTCAATGTCTGGAATAAACCTTTCCATGATATTCCAGAAGTTCCATGACTCTTAGGAAACCTGAGTAGTAAACTTAAGTTTGACAAGCTGCTTTGTTTACAGTGGCTGCAACCTTTATGCAAAATGTCAGTGTTGGACAGATGCTCGTTCAGATTGAACTGAGAGCTGTGTCAATATAATGTAATCCAGCAAACTAAACGACGCCTGAAACCATTTAAATGTCAGATTGTAATGAGGTGTTCTGTGTTTGAACTGCAGCCAGCGGCGTCTGTGTCTTCCTGACTGTACGAGCAGCAGAACGTCTGGGGATTCTCTGTCTACTTTTATAGTTGTGTCTGTTTTACATTGTGAATCACGGTCAGATTGACAACAGCTGTTTTCAGAGCAGCGGTGACTCAAAATCTATATCATAACGTCTGGCAAGCAGGAAACCCTTGTCATCGTTTTTACACTAAAAAGACTAGCTGATGTGATCAACCAAATGAATCCTCACAGTCATTCACTTTTTTACTTTCACCATCTCACGGCATCGTCTTACTCACTCCAAGGTTACACATGGATAAATCAGTTGCAATTGACTTCCGTAGTATTGGTTTTTCCTACTATGGAAGTCAATGGTTACAGGTTTTCAGCTTACTTCAAAATATCTTCTTCATTGTTAAACAGAATGAAGAAACACAAAGGTTTGGAATCACTTGAGAGTGAGTAAATACTGAATTTTTTTGTTTTGTTTTGGGTGAACTGTTCTTTCTGAATAAAATAGACTCATTCTGAAAACGTAGCCGTATATACATTTCAGGAGATCGCGAATTATTTAGCCAGAAGTAAGTATGGTTGCATTTAGTGTTTAAAACAAATGCTATGGGGCGATATGACGCAATTACCAGCCGAACGCTTACCTCCATGTGGAGGGCTTTCCCACTGTTTGTCCAGTAGCTCGCCATATACGTCGGCGGACTTGAGATGCAAAGAGGAGTTAACTGTGACTTTGGGGTTCGAGTCCAGTGAAGAACAGTTCCAGAAAGCAGGTAAGACAAAAACAAAAGCCAAAAATAGAATAAACAAGTAAATAACAAGGTGGTAAAGTTTGAAAACGTGGTAAAAAAAAAAAACAGGGTTTCTTTTTCCTCTGGATTGCTTCTGAAAACACTGTCGGTTGGGGTGTTGGAAGAGGGTAGGCGGGTCAATTTATGCTTTTGAAAACACGATCGTTGGGTTTAAGGAAGGAGCAGGGTGGGTCAGTCGATCACTCAGTCAGTCAGTCAGTCAGTCAGTCAGTCAGGTGACAGCAGCCTCTGGTAGATTTACGTGAGAACAGCAGGCACGAACGGCACTTGCAAACTCCAAAAGCGTACACAGTGGCCTCTGGTAGATTCGTGAAAACAAAAACTGCAACAAAAACGTACCTCCTGGAAGATATTTGGTGTTCTCCAGAAAAATATATAGGGGCACGTTTTCAGAATGAGCCTGGGTTGCTTATGAAGATATGTATTTGCCCCTTCATTTACATAACAACTGTGTTTTGGCTCTTAAACTTTTAGAAATAGAGTATACAAGCGTGGGTAAATTGATATTGTTTACTATAAAAAAATGCAGTTTTGTGAAACCAGACATGTCATGTACATATATATTCAGCTCGATCTCACCAGAAAATGCAACTAATTTAAGTATTGTTGAAAAAATGGCCAATTTCAAAACTGAATGATGTAATTCATACTAAAATAATAAACAAACAAACCAAAAAGTTTGACCATAAACAATGGAAGTGTAACCAAATCATATTAAAATTAGATTTACATATCCATCTGAACGGGTATAGTTTTAACAACTTTTTCATCAGTTCGTGCATTGTCATGTCGTAATCACAGTCATGTAAACATACCAGTAAAATCAACATTTCCAGGTTTTCTTCTTAAATGTTTCTTCCCACAGAAACTCGTAGTCAAAGTCATACTATTCATTTCTAAAATGTGGGTTAATGTTTTTATTTGCATATTAATGAGGTAAGTATGTGCATCATCTCTATCAACTGGACATTAAAGCTCCCTCTGGCTGATTTCAGCCTTTTAAAACACTGAAGTTCCACCTCAGACCCTAAAACCAAGTGGCATCAACTATTTAATGAGCCAGTTTCAGATTGGACACATAACCTCTTTTCAAAGCTTACAGATTCAGAAGACCCAACTTTAAGGACACACAAACACGTAAAGACAAAGTCCGATATTTCATTCCTGACACTACTAGGTCATGTTTACTCTATTTGAGTGAACGCTCAAGCATTTGGAACAAGGCTGCAAGCATTGCATATTATTGCTTACAAGTATCTTTCCAGCACTCAAACATTGTTAAATAACAACTCTAGCCCTGCAGGAATAAAACGCAGTGTACTGTATGCTTCATCAATACAGCACAGTGATAGAAAGAGACAAGGATATTGATGTATCGGTATTGTCCCATAATGAATATGAGGTCACATTGGTGTATTTAGACAGGCATTACATGATCATGTCTGGATCTGCGCTAGATTTCAGCGCCACAGGCCTAATTCTAGCCATCAATTACAGCTGTTCCATTAAAGCATGTCATCGTAGGTGAATCAGAAATACACTAGACCTTAACCAATCCCACATTTGGAGTGTATATAAATCATCGGTGAAGGATTCTATATTTAGATTGTCTACATAGCATGTAGGCGACTGAGAGGTGTGCGCTTTATCTGTTTTGACAGTTTCGCTGTCATGACATCATAGGTTGTTCTCAGCCGGTCCGGTCACCCGACAGGAAGCACCAATGGATTTTCCCTCCAACTTTGTACGCCTTTCTCTCTATTTACTATCACTTAATCTTTCTGCTGTCTGGCAAACAACAATGAGCTGTTTTTTGTCTGTATTTTAGCACATACCGGTGGGGCCGACGGACCTGTGGAGCGCTTTGTTCATGGTTTTAGCCCTCATCAGTGAACGTTCAAAAAGATACAGCAAACAATGGGGCTTGTCAGAAAATACAGTTTTAAGTTGTGTCCATTTGTGATCTAATAGACAAAAATGTTTGATTGCCAGTTTGTGTTTTGAAGATTATAGTCAGATATGACATGCGTTAACAAAAGTGTGCTGTTTTCTAACCTGCTTTGCTTGTTGGGAGGAGAGTAAAACAAGATTTACAAGACTGAAGCCAGTAGCAATAGTCAAAGTTTGTGGGTTTTTTCTATTTTCGTTTCCTACTGAGCAGGAACAGACGCATGTAGAAAAATAAAGGTTCCAATTGAATTTACATTGACGGCATAGAATAATCATTTTAGGATGTGGACAGTTCTTCACGGAACCATCAATGCCAATAAAGGGCTGTATTATTTTTAGAAAAGTTGGCTCATTGAAAAAAAACATGGCTCTACGTATATGTACATTTTGCAAAACTCCAAAATTTACCATTACATATACACTACCTGACAAAAGTCTTGTCAACTAGAAAAATGCAGGGTTCCACACAATTCCTTCATGTTTTTCCAACACAAATCCATTAAGCTAACTTAATCATTTTTACAAATTTAAGTTGAATGAACATAAAACAGTTAAGTTACAACCCTTATGAATTGTGTTGTTTCAACTCAGTTTAAATAAGTAATTTGAACGAGCCGCAAAAGCCATTTTTTTGAGTGTATCCAAGTTTTAGGAACAACAAATAATAACTTTTTGTTGATCATTTGGTATCAGAAGTGACTTATATAAAAGGGCAAAGGCCTATAGATTAAACTTGTTTTACCAAAATATGAGCATGGTTTTTAATTATTTAATTAGGACAGTACATCTCCATGCTCAATAATGTTCATGTCTGGTGACTGGGCTGGCCAAACCAAAGCACCTTAACCTTCTTTGCTTTCAGGAACTTTGATGTGAAGGCTGAAGTATAAGGAGTGCTATCCTGCTGAAGAATTTGCCCTCTCCTGTGGTTTGTAATGTAATGGGCAGCACAAATGTCTTGATACCACAGGCTGTTGACGCTGCCATCCACTGTGCAGATCTTTCGCACGCCCCCATACTGAATGTAACCCCAAAACATAATTGTTCCTTCACCAAACTACCTTCTGCCACTTTTCCAAACGATCAACTAGAAGTCAAGTGATTCCTTGTTGCTCTTACAACTGGGATCAACAACAAGATTTTGTCAGGTAGCATACAACTAAAGATAGTTTCAAACACTAACGGTTGTAAAGCACTAACCCTTTTCTTTCATATAAATTATTATTAAAAGAAAAAAAAATATATTAATACAATAGAATTGTTCCAACATTGCTGATAGTTTTACTTTCGAAATGTATAATTCTGTGGAAGTGAACAGCTCAGAGTAACGTAATGTGTTGATGAGCTATAGTGCAAACTCAGCTTAAAGGGATAGTTCACCCAAAAATATAAATTCTGCTATCACTTTCTCACTCTTGACCTTTTAGTTAACACAAAAGAGGATATACTGGAAAATGTTGGAAACCTATGACCATTGAATTCTATAGTAAGAAAAAACAAGGGAAGTCAATGGTTACAGGATTCCAACATTCATTAAAATATCTTATTTTGAAACAGGTCAAACTGGTTTGGAACAAGTGAATGGTGAGTAATTGATGTCTTTTGGAAATTATTTTTGGGTGAACTCTCCCTTTAATGCTACAACATCCATTAACGTGACTTTAAAAAAAACCAATGTAACAAACAAAGGCTAATTAAATTAAAGTCTCAGATTTTTCTTGTCTGATTTAATGTTTTCTTATAATACAGTACAGCATGTGAGTGTAACAAAGGGTAGCCTATAGACAAACAAGAGTATTGGGTTTGTTTAAACAGTGTCTGCCAGACATGAGCTTGAGTGACTGACTGAATGTGTGTGTACTGTATGTGTGTGTGTGTGTGTGTTAGCTTAGGTTTAAAAAAAGAAGGACAAACAGAAAAAGACAAAAGCACAGGACATGTTCTGATCTTCCTTCGCATTTCATGTTTAGCTTCATATGATTATGGAGTGGTAGTGATTAGATATTAAAGAACAGAGGGAAGAAACAGAGTTGGCCAACAGTTTGTTACATCCTGTACATTGGCACAAGACAGATGTGATAAGATCAGCGTTGAGAAATACCAACAATAGCCTCTACATTTCATGTTCAGAAGCTACATTGATAAACTCACATAATTAGTTGGTAACACTTTAAGTACCAATTCTCACTAGTTTATGGCTTATTATTACTTATAAAGCACTGCATGATCTTGTTCTACATCTCTAATACCTATACTAACTATTAATAAGCAGCAAATTATCAGTTTATTAAGGCATAATTAATAGTTAATGGTTTATTACACTCTCAGAAATAAAGGTACACGAGCTGTCACTGGGGAGTACCTAAAGTGTCCATATTAATACATCAAGGGTACATATTAGTACCTCAAAAGTACAAAAATGTTCCTCTTAATATTCTTAGGTACTAATATATACATTTCAGGTACCAATATGGACTCTTGTATCCTGTAACCAGGTACTAATGTATACCTTTTGAAAAGGTACCACCCCAGTGACAGCTTGTGTATCTTTATTTCTGAGAGTGTAGCAACAGGAATTTTACCTTAAAATAAAGCGTAACCACTGTGTTTATTCAGGCACATTGTGCAAAATTATCGTTGCAAATCTAATTGTTTTTATACTTATATATAACGTTTGAAATAATGAATAAAGATTAACACATAATAGATTTAATAATAAATATTTAGTGACAATAAACTTAAATAATCCTTTAAAGTAGTAAAACTTTAAAAAAATACACTGCATTTTCTTGAGCTGAGAAACTCTGATGCTGGAGTAGCTTCCCCCACTAAACTGTGGTTTGCTGTAAATGTAGACTTCATGCTCACATTTTACAGACACACACACACACTCCACTGACACATAATCACACTAAAGCCCCTTCAGTTCCCAGGCAAGGCCGTGGGGGAAACACATACACACTCAAACACACACACACACACACACACACACACACACAAAGCAGTCATTTACACATTTATCAAATTTATCTCCCATGCAAACGGATTGTATTGGCGGAGGAACAGCTCTCAGAACACACGTGTCTGTGTGTCACACGTGTCCCATGCTCACACACACATACACACACACTGCAGTTACACGGATCAAGGCTCATGTTTGGCCCGGTCACCTCAGTCATCAGTAACCCAACACCAGCACTGCTCTGGCAATGGAAAACACACATGCCAGTCTTCTGAACACTGGCCTTTCATCTTTTGTGTGTGTTTGAGCTGTTGTTGTTCATTCGCTTCACATACAAATGTTTGTTATTCATGTGACTTTTTAACATGACTGTATTTGAAATAAGTTTGCACGCTATTTACATGATTATACCGTGTCTATAGAATCATATCAACAACGTTTACTGGAGCAAACTTTCTTAAACAAATCTTTGGAAAGGCATCAAATCACACAAGTACAACTAATGCCTAGAGTCACATTCACACACACACACACACACACCAGAAGAGTATAATCCCGATTGGCTGCAGTCACACACTCACAGGAATGATGTCATTCACGTGTGGAGTGTGTGTTTGCTGGAACAAAACCTCTTTTGTGCTGCTGCAAACTCTCACTTACACACATCCCATGTGAGGAAGGACCTAAATACACACATTTTATAAATCCGAAATGGATTTACGATCTCCTAATGAGCTTCCTCTGTGGCTAAAGGCTAAATGTGTGTGCGTATCAAACTTAAAATACTTATTAGTTTGCCTGTTTGTGAGGTTTCTGTGTGTTTTGGATTTGTTTTCGACTTTTTTAAGTCTCTGTAAAACTGTATTTTCTGCTAGGCTTGTATTTCTTTAAGTGTAAGCGCTATACAAGGCACTATATGCAATTTATATAAACTGTTGCGACTATCATTAAATATAAAATGGTATTTTAGCAACAACATTTACTATTGTAGTTTTAATAATGTTCAATAAATATAAGCTCACTCTATCATATATACAGTATGAGCAATGTCACATTTGAAGAGCTTAAAATGTGAGCAAAATCACCTATTTTGTAATCATTTTAGACATTATGCTAGAGAATCATTCAAATACTAGCTCTAAAGTGACGTTTGTTAGTGAACAACGGTTTCCGCTGTTCTGAGGGTCAGCTGCAGATGTGAACGAATGGCGGAAGAAAATAGTTCCTCTTACAAAAGGATTTTTGAGACTCCCTGTGTTTGATTTTCTTTTTTATACACACAATTATGCCGTTGAACTTTTGTATAAATGCAATATCACACTTGTAGAAGTGCGATATGGCTGTATATTGTCACTGATTGGGGGAAATAGGACACTCATCCTGCAGCCTCGAGTCAACGCACACCTCCAACCAGTGCCAATATACAGCCATATTGTGTGTATAAAAAAGAAAATCAAACACTGAGAGTCTCAAAAACCCTTTTCTAAGAGGAACTATTTTCTTCCACTGTTCATACCCATCTGCAGCTGACCGCCAGGACAGCAGAAACCGTTGTTCACGCACAAATGTCACTTTAGAGCTAGTATTTGAATGATTCTCTAGCATAATGTCTAAAATAATGACAAAACAGGTGATTTTGCTCACATTTTAAGCTTATAAGGCTGAACAACATAAAAATGCTATCAGTCTACAGAGATTTTCCAGTATTTCTCTGTTGCAATCTGGATATCACAATAATTAACCCCGAAAAAAGCCATAGCAAAGCAAACACTACCAGATTACCGTGGTATAAATACAGCACAACAAAATACAAAGGCGTGATGGACTTATGTAATCATTTGTTCAGCAGTAGTTTGAAACGTACACTGAAAAAATGCTGTTTTTCCTCCAGCTAAGGACTTATTATGCGTTTTCTGTCACCATATTGTGGTGAAACGTCAGCCATCTTTGCTCTGCTCAATGACAGGCTGATGGCCGGCAACACGCTGAATCCCCGAATTTATGAATATTTAAAATAGGCATTGTCCTTTTAAATAAACTGCAGAGTTGCAATCTAAACAACTACATTCTCACCTAAAAAAAGACTCAAAAGTACATTATGTTGTCCAACAGCTGCAATATCTGTCAAACTGTGGTCCTCTGCTTCCCTCTCATGTGGGCTGAGTAATACACAAGGGTGAAGAGGCTGTACGAGTGCTTCAATATCTCACGGCTATCCTCCAATCAGATTCAAGATATTCATATGCATTTGCACAGTAAGAAAATCAAAATCAGCTTACACAATTGTAATTAGATATAAAGCCAATATTTGTAAGAATGTCATAAACACCAATACCAGCCACACAATGATTGGATAACAATTCAATTGTATTTTTTTATAAATACACCAGGACACTATCGTGATTGTATTTAAAGATTTAATTCCACCAACATTAGAAAAATCCCCTCTTATGGAATAAACAGTTCTGTCTGCATATACATATACAGTATACAACAGTTCTGTCTGGTTCTTGAATCTGATTTTCAGACAGCTGTGAGATATTAAAGAAATATCAGCACTCAGACAGCCTCTTCACCCTTGTGTATTACTCCGCCCACACGAGTGGTAAGCAGAGGATTACAGTTTGACAAATATTGCAGCTGTTGGACAACATTTGAGGCTCTGCAGATTATTTATAAGGACAATTCCTATTTTAAATGTTTATAAATATAATAATTGCATATAAATAGATCACATGGAACCAATCCATTAAACAGCTTCTAACAGCTATAAAATGTAAACCAACACATTAAAAGGCATATGCTTCTAGAAAATCCTTACTGTCATATATAATCTATAGTTTATATATTAACACTGTCTGCTGTTTCCTTGTGAGCCACTGTTCTACTTACTCTACCTGCAACCTTTGACCCACATTAGTGTTTTGGCGCTATCAGCGAGAGTAAGACTTGATTATTATGGTGGACTCAGCGTTACGTGCCAACAAGCACAATGACAGAAACACCGTGGCCTTGTGTTTATGCTCACGGTGATGCATTACGTGTTGTGTTTGGTTCAGTACATGGCAGAACAGACAGTCAATGCACATTTATCAGACAAAGACCAACCAGAGACTTAAATAGAGCTTGATTTGATTATGATTTAAGACTCGTGAGTGGAGAAATTGAATTGAACTGTTCAGCACTTTAGTAAACAAATGAGCACATGAGGTCTGACGCTGCATTACCTTCTGAGAGGAGTACATCATGTCAGACTTGTTGTGGCTTCGGCTGGTCAAGACTGTATGAGAATGTGTGTGTAAAATGAAGACGAGATTATCCAGGCTCATTTAGCTCAAACTACAACGCAGGATATGATCGAAAACGGACTAAATGGGTATAGAATAAAGGTGAATTTGCAAGAATTTAATACTACCAAATCAAATTTATATGCACAATTGTTCACGTTTGACCAAAATAATTCACCAAAATAACTGTTTTCTGCAATATAACTTTCCAAATGAGATGAACGCAAAATTATTAGCTGTTCAATGAAATTTTTACTTCATTTTTGGTCCCACTTCATATTAAGTGTCCTTGACTACTGTGCACTTACATCAAAATATAAATACTTAGTGTTCATAATGTATCGCAGAACAATTCTGGTGCTCTTAAGTTGGGATATGGGTAAGGTTAGGGACAGGTTTGATGGTAGATTTAAGGGTGGGTTAAGGTGTAAGAGATAATTAATAAAATTATAACATATATATAACTACATGCAGGTATTTATTCAAGTATAAGTACAATATAAAAACATGTAATTATTTACACAATAACCAGATTGTAACAAAATATTAATATCAGTGTAAGCACATACTAGTTACTATTATGTCTTTTTTTTCCTTTTCATTCTTTTATAACCCGTTTTAACACATTTAATCTGTTTTTATGTGTTTTTTAATCATTTGTATTATGTCTCATTTATTCCTGTTTATGTAAAGCACTTTGAATTGCCACTGTGTATGAAATGTGCTATTTAAATAAACTTGCCTTGTCTAGGGAAGGCCACTTTATATAAATTATAAAATATTACTATATAAATAATAAATATAGAAAATATATATAAATATTTCTCTTTAAGAATATTTTTTAAGTGATGTTTAACAGAGCAAGAAAATTTTCACAGTATTTCCTATTATATTTTTTCTTCTAGAATAAGTTTTTTTCTTTTAGTTTGGCTGGAATACATTTTTTAAATAAAATTTTATTTTAATTTAAAAAAATCTTAATACTTTATAATATCAATGTTATTATTATTCCCATAAAAATAGCTTTTTTTCACATGCTACATAACAAATCAATACCTAATTTACCAAAGTTTTCAGTTAACCAATTAAACCATTTACTGTAGGCCTTTAAATTTGGACTTTACACCCAATTCTAGTATCTGTTAAAATAACTAGTAAATATTATTATGTTCTGTCATCATGGCAAAGACAAAAATAATATATATTTTTGAAACTATAATGTTTAAAAATGTGTTTAAAATCTGTTAAACTGGAAAATGTACTTAGTTTTTGTAGGTATTTGTAGAAAAAGAGAGCAGCTCAAAATTTGTTCCCATTGTGGCATACACAGGAGATCTTATTATAAAATTACAATTCTTTAATCTGCATGTTTCCACCCACAGCACCACTACAGCAGTTTGCCATTTATGTTTACAAGCTACAGCAGCTAGAAATTTACAATGTCTCCATGAGGAATAAGTCAAATAAAAAATACTGATGTTTTGTTGTTGGATGTACTGATAAAGTTTCCATTGACTCCAAAAAACCTAGCAACTGAGGACCAGTGGTGAAAAAGTACTGAAAAATCGTACTCAAGTAAAGGTACCATTACTTGCCCAAAAACGTAGAGTAAAAGTATCTGTAAACATGACTTAAAGTACGAGTAAAAAGTACTATTTCAAGTGTAGTGAGTATTACGATGTGTAAAATAATATATTTTTTGAAACCATCATATTTAAAAATGTGTTGGTGTCTCACTTGGGAAATATTAAAAATATATATATATATGGCAGGAGGCTTTCAAGTGTATATCCCAAAGCCACCTGCATAAAACAATCAATCCAGATAAAGTGTGCACGTATTTGAGATGTGGATTGTACTGTGATTGGACTTTGTTTTTCTGTCCTCAATGCCAACACATGTAAAAGATTTGTTGTGGTATGAAATCAATCGTTCCATATGGGGGTCAACATTCAAGGAAATCTTAAACTGGCTATATAGACAATACAGCTAGTCCATGAAGTTAGTCCAGTGCACATTATGCAAAATATTTATTATTTTAGCTGCAAATCAAAACTCATATCATAATTGCACTCAGAAAAACGAGTTGTAATATTTAGTAACTACAGATTTGGTTTAAAATATTGTTCAATTGCTTTAAAATATCACTTTTATTATTATTCAGAAGCTTGCTGTTCAGATTGTCATGACTTTCCCCCCAGTTTTAGGTTGTAAGCCATCATAAATATAATGTTGGATTTGATGTGCTACCAGGGAAAAAAAAACTGCTTGAAAATGATTAAGCATCATAATCTTACAACAAGGAACATGTAGATTTGACGTCACTTGACTAAAGTACATCTAAACATCTGTGCTCTTTCCTTACAAAATGTCGTCATTACAATGTATTTTGCACTGAGATCATATTTGTTTACGGACTGGTGGTTCATTAACTCAAAGAACGCAACATATTCACACCTCAGGACCGCAAGACGACTACCGATCCTTAGACACACAGATCGAGGAAACTCAAGTCATAAATGTCATGCAAACACTCAGATCATGACCGGTGTGTCAACAGCGCTTTTCCTGAGCGTAACAGTACTTGCAAATAAAAGATTTTTATAGTTGTGTTTGTTTTACAAGTTTACGTATTTTAAAACTTTGGGTTGAGCTTAGACGGTTCAGTTTATCTCTGTGACTGAGAGGGTAAAGTTTAATTGTTCAGAAAGAGGCAGAGAAGAATGGTTCATTAAATCACAGCAAATCTGCAGCTAAATAAGGTACAAGGATTTTTAAACAAAGGAAATTAATGATATGGCCAAAAGTTTATTTTATTTTCCACTTGGATGGTCTACTTTGACTAATTAAAAGGCATAAACAAAAGAATAAAAATAAATAGGCATAAAAAAAGAATATACAAAACAATTAATAAGCATAAACAATCTACAAAGGCATATATGGACCACAAAACATTATTAAAAGCATAAATAAAGGCCTAATAAAAGCATGCAAACAACCATAAATAAAAGGAAAAAAATGCATACAGCTATAAATTAAAAACATAAACATACGAGACAAATAAGGGCACAAATAAAGGGCAATAAACACATTAGGGCAATAAACTAATGAAATAAATTAATTGAGTAAACAAAAAGGAAAGAACAAATAAACAAATAAATGCAAAATAAATGAATTAATATATTAAATAAATTAAAATAAATACAAAAATGTATATGTAAAAAACAAAGGAAATAAAAATACATAAATAAAATAAACCACAAAAACAACAAACAAACAAAAACAAATAAATAAATAAACAGATTATCAAACAAACAAATAAAATAAATAGACAGACAAACAAATAAACAAACAAACTAATAAATAAACAAATAAACAAACAAACAAACAAATAAATAAATTAAATAAATTAAAATAAATACATATAAATATACATATATAAAACAAAGGAAATAAAAATACATAAATAAAACAAATTAAAAAAATAAATAGATAAATAAACAAACAAAAACAAATAAATAAATAAACATAATATCAAACAAACAAATAAATAAATAAACATTATCAATCAAACAAACAAATAAATAAAAAGACAAACTAACTAACAAACAAACAAATAAAATATATAGACAGACAGACAGACAAACAAACAAACAAACAAACAAACAAACAAACAAACAAACAAACAAATAAATAAATAAATAAAGTCATTTAAGCAGTATTGGTTTAAGCTCTATTTTCAGCATGAACTTTTGTCATATGATTGCAAAAGATGGAGTTATATGCCACTTTTAAATGATGTGGGATAGAAATAGCCCTGTACAGCCACCCCTGATAGTCTTAGGAGCACTAAATGCAGTGGCTGCAGTGATAATACCACACAACGCTGGCCTGTTTGTTTCTAGCCCAACAGAGCTGCGCTGTTAGCTATACATGGACAGGAGACACATTTGGCTTGGGGTGAGAGTACATGCGTACTTAATACCACACTGATCTTGAATCCGCTACAGCAAACAGAGATGACAAGAACAAATTCATCTGCACTAGGAGGCTATTATGAGAGATGGATGAGAAATACACGAACTGCGCATGTGATAGACTTTAAAACATATTTAAAGTAGACATGTTCCTTTTGTAGTACTGGGTCCATTCATCTTAAACCAAGAAAATGTACTTAGTTTTTGTAGGCCTTTTGCTGCAAGCATGTGAAAAAGGGAGCAGCTCAATATTTGCTCCCATTGTGGCATAGACAGGAGATCTTATTATAAAATTACAGATCTTTACGGATCTTCATGTTTCCACCCACAGCACCACTACAGCAGTTTGCCATTTCTGTTTACACACCACAGCAGCTAGAGAATTACAATGTCTGCACCAGAGATAAATAAAAATGACTGATGTTTTGTTGTTTGATGTACCAATGAAGTTTCCATTGACTCCCAAAAACCAAGAACATTGTGGTTGAATTTCCTTTTCGTGGTTGAATGCGGGGATGTAGTGGTTGATGTAGAGTTTGAATTTCTCCATTAAAGATATACATATATACATATAAAACATAACATTCATAGAGACCAGGGGTACTATACGAACAAAAAAGTGGTGGAAAAGTATGTTGGCAGCATTTATTGTGCAAAAGTTGTTATCTGTTAAAAAATATTGATGGAACAATGTGCTCAGCTGTAAGCAAACTACTAAATATAGTTAGCATAAATATTGAGGTAATTGAACCACTTTAAATCAACCTAATGGCTCGTACACACAGGGGCGCTTTTCGTTTGCGTTTATCATCAGCGTTTTTCGAGACGTTTTTCTGCATTCAAGCCCAAGCTATTTTTTGTGGCGTCAAGCAGAAGAGTATGCAAAATCACTCCTTGACGTTAGATGGCGCACAAGGTGGCGCCAAGCTTCTTACACCCGCTTGTTACACAGAAGAAGAAAAGAGGAAGTTTACACGCTTGTTGTTGCGATCGGCAAAGCATGGATGGTTCGAGTAGCAGCTCTAACGATGAAGAAATTATTATTGTTCAACAGTGCAATAAGCAGCTCCACGTTCATATCGCCTCTCGGCATCTTCTTCAATGTGCGCTCGCATTAACAGTTTTGCGCTTGAGCTCCTCCAAGGGGTGTTTACTGTAACTTCAGCGGCTCCGTACATGTGAACAAAAGTGCCGATCTGACTGGTGGAGAAGGTCAAAACCAAAAAACGAGCATGAGGCGTTTTTTAAAAAATGACGCTTTTACCCCTGACGTTTTGCGCGTTGGTGTGCACAATCACATTGGCGCCCTTTATTTAGTCACAAGGCGTTAAAAGTGGAGCGAAAACGCGAGCAAAAAACGTCTCGGTGTGCACGGGCCTTAAGTCATAATAACTGATAAAGTAAACATTTTTTTCTGACAAAAGTTCTCCTTTAGGAAAGTTTCGACAGAAATTTTTTTAAATGCGACCCCAGAGCTGTTGTTATTTCATCCCAAATTCATCACAAACGCACATTTAACATGCACTGTATAGTCAGTTGACAGACTTTTTAATGTGATAACGTATTAATACTGTAATATTTATTTGAACATTGAGCAGTCACATGACATTCGATGAGTTAAAAAAAAAATGAATGTTTTTGTTATTACTAAATAAATGTATCCACTTACCTTTCAGAAACATCCTGCAGTCTAGAATCTGTAATCGCTTCGTCGTCTGACAGTAAATGTACGTTTGCGCTTTGCAACAGTTCAGTTGACATTTTAGCTGTCGACATCTTTAGAAAAATTTGTTGTTGCTCCTGGAGAGTCATGCAAATTCCTCTCAAGTAATTAAGAACTTTTAGATTGAATGGCTAATTTACATTAATTTGAATCTCAATTGTACCTTTTAGTATGATTTGCTCATCCCCCTGATGGTAGTTATGTTTATGGACAGCGTTTGGGGGCACGTCTACTTTTAAATATTGTACGATTTCATTAATCATACAATTTAAGTTGCATGAATTTGTGTGAATTAACCATTTCTCTGACAATATGTAAAATAGTTGCACTTCTTTATGTGATTGGGTTGGAATAGCATGTAAAGGTAAAACAGCAGCTAATTTGCATTTAAAGGCACACACACAAAAAAGAGCTTGTTTTTGCTCAAACTCAAATAGGAGCAAATTTGACAAGCTATAATAAATGCACTGTGTTGTAGAGTTGAAGTTTACATATGCATACACCAGATATTTCTATTACATCTTCTGAAAGGTGGTATAATATGTTCCCTTTAAGTGTGGTATCGTGTTTCTGTCACTTGCCCGTTTAGTGTTCCCCACTGCTCTCCGTTGTGGTGTCTGGTCATGTAAACCCAAACGAAACACCTCCGTCCCTCCTTCAGGAGTCTGAACAGAAAGAGAAAGAGAGAAAACTCATGAAACGTAAGCTCCTGCTTGAGCCGCTGACCTGAACTTAACCGGAACGGCCTGACTGATTTTAAACACAGCCAGAGCTCTTCTGCAGCCCTCATCAAGAGCAAAGCCACCCATGAAGGATGGTTTGTTTTCATGGGGCTTTTAAACATGAATAATACTCCAGTGGTCACGAAACACAGGCCAGACCCTGTCATGACAGAGTTCTCCTTGTTTCTTCGGTTCTGCCTCAGAATCAGGCCATTCAACACACAGTATGGGTTTTAGCAGGTATAAGCACAAAATCAACAGATATTCATGTTCGTTGCAGCTTCTTTGCTGTGGGAAACATCTATAGATAAGCAAATACGTGTCAAATATATGCTAAAATATGTCAAAATAAATAAATAAAAAACACTGCATTTGTATTTATAACTAAAATATTCAACAAAACAAAACTGAAAAATTTAAATTTATAAATAATCTGTGTGTCATACAATACAAAACAACATAAAACGTTATTGTCAGATTTGGATCTGAAATTCTTATGAATACTTCTGAAAAAATTTACAAAAAAATAATTTTACACCTCTTATTCAGCTTCAAGACAGCCTGATGTACAAATTACTGTTTTAATTTCATGGTAACATTTTACTATAAGGTTTATTAGTTAATGCATTTACTAACATGAGCTAATCATGAACAACACTTGTACAGCATTTATTAATCATAATTGAACATTTACTAATGCATTATTAACATCCAAGTCCATGCTTGTTAACATTAGTTAATGCATCGTGAGTTAACATGAACAGCTGTATTTTCATTAACTAACGTTAACCAACCTGAACAAATACTGTAGTAAATGTATTGTTCATTGTTTGTTCATGTTAGTAAATGCATTAATTAACATTAACTAATGAACCCTATTGTAAGTGTGACCGATTTCACTTTATTCAAACTTGGGACTCTAAATCTACGGTTAGACTTTCACTGAGTAAATTCATTATTTACCACATGACTAGGGTTTGAAATTATGTTTCTATCCAGCCTTGTGATGTTCTTGTAATACGAAAGGTCATAAAATTTCTCAAGAGGATCAACAGATTTTAATCTGGTTCATCAGCTTTGTTTTTAGACTCACAGACAGACTCATAAACCATACATAATTACAAAACTGCAGAACACTTAATTACAGACATTAAAAAAAGTTCAATAACCTTTTTCGATGCTTCAAAAGATCTAAGACGATGGAAAAAATAGATTTTTGGTTTATCTTGTTACACTATCAATATGATCTTTCCACAAAACCTTGCTGTCTATTATTACACCTTTAATACATATATTTGTCTACCTGTCTGATGTTTACATTATGTATAACTACAGGGTTTGTACATACATCAGACGCTGTGGACCTCAACACAATAATACATTTGTATTTATGGATTAAAAAAATGTAAAAAACATTATAAATAAATGAATGAATGAGTGGATGAATTAATGAATGAATGAATAAATGAATAAATAAATAAATAAATAAATAAATGAATGAATAAATAATAATGAATGAATGAATGAATAAATAAAATAATAAATGAATGAATAAATAAAAAAATTAAAAAATAAATGAATGAATGAATGAATAAATGAATGAATGAATGAATGAATAAATGAATGAATGAATAAATAATAATGAATGAATGAATGAATGAATAAATAAAAGAATAAATGAATAAATAAAAATAATAATAATAATAAATGAACGAATAAATGAATGAATGAATGAATGAATAAATGAATGAACGAATAAATGAATGAATGAATAAATAAATGAATAAATAAATAAATAAATATGAATGAATGAATGAATAAATAAATCATTGAGTAAAAAACTAAATAAATTGAGTTTAAAAATAAAATTCTAAACAATAATGTACTTATACATTTAATTGTATATTGCAAAGGGTTAAATGTCCAATTTAAAGTATTCCAGCTCTAAAAACGACGAGCATTTAATGTAATATTTTGCTTGAACCAATCCGACTTGAATTTTTTCTTCATATCTTATAGTTCATATTTATTAGTTAGGTTTTTCCCCATTTTCTACTCCCTCACAAGTTCCATCTTCACCAGCTTTAATTTTAAACTTGCTGAATCCAGATGAAAGATGAACTGAAACTCTGATCCTTCTTTTCTCCCATTGACTTCACTGCATTATCTGTGTCAGGACGTCTCCACGCAGGTTTGCAGAAGCTGTTAGTCAGTGACCCGTGGGCTCCGATCGCTCAGTACAGGCTTCATTTGGAGCTGCCCGAGTCTTTGATGGGCGTTCATGAGGAAAGGCTGGTCCCTCTGCAATCCATCTGTCAAGAGCACTATTAGCACTTCATCTCCGTTCACTGGCCTCGTTCATTCACTCCTCAACTGAGCCGTTTCCTCAGGACAGGAGGGCGAGGAGGCTTTTCCCCCCTTGCTTTCTTTCCTGGCACATGTTAATGAGGCTCTATGAGGCCCAGGACTCTTCTTGGGTTTCACCTTTCCAGACAGAACAACACAGGCCAGACCAGTTGCTTTCAGAGACAGGGAAACACTTCTGAAAGACTAATATCAGTTCTCACTCACTGACAATGACAATAACAGATATAGTAAATATAGTATATACAGATATAGTATATATAAAGTATATATTTTCAGCATTCTGCATTAATCTGATGATAGGTGAGCACAAAGACATTTAAAATTAAGGCTGCACCATATATCGTTTTAGTATCGATGTTGCGTGATCATTCGCAATAGTCAAATCGAAGGATCTGCAATGTCAAGTTCAGCTTTAGCTTGTTCATCCCTCAGGAAATTCGAGTGGATTTATAGCTGACCAAGAACCATATTGTTGAGTGATTGTGAAGTTTAACCTTAATCGAATGATGTTTTTAAGGCCTATGACTACAACATTTGACTGCATTTAAATAATTTGTGTACAAGAAATTGTAATAATGAAAATTCATTGAATTTAACTTTTATAGAATGAAGACTGCAGTTTTATTTCCATACACTTCATTATTCAACTTATAATCGAATACAGAGTTAGACTCAAAAAAAAAAGGAAAAAAAAGAAAAAGATCTATGCAGATTATCTGGCCTACAAAGTCATAACAATCAATATGAAATTATTCTTGCCGTTTCCAAATTAAGCTATTTAAGTCATCTGATGAAATAATTACATTCATATCACAACAAATATTGCTGAAAAACAAAATATCGAAATGTCTGGTTTGCAGCCCTTTTTGAAATGTTGCAAAAGATTTTTGTTTCAAATAAATGCTGCTGTTGTATATGGTTTGGTGTGGCTGACATGCACCTCTCAAAAAATGTAACTACATGTCACAACGACGCATAGTGCAATCTCTGTGATTGGTCGGCTTGGCAGCGTAACTAGTGTTGGGCGCTGCAAGCCCAATGGAGCAAATGTTTACAAGTGTCAAGTCCTATGAAAGTGCTCCAGATGGAATTGTTTTGTGTTTACCTTATGATTATTGTTGTTGCACATCTGTCAGTTCTTGCCCCAGAATGAGTGAGTTTTAGCTACTTTGGAGCTGGACACAATTTTTCATTTATTTTTTAATTGCAGTTGTTAAAAAACAAGTTTCCTTATTACATTTTCAAGTATTATAAATGTATCAATATAACTGTTTTTCATTGATCTAATTTTTTTTTATGATTCCCTAACTTCTATACAGAGTAATCCCAAACCTCTTAAGACATCCTAACTGCTGAAAAAAACACTTAATGTACATGATTCATTTTTGTTGTTAATTCCCTTGTACACTGTTTTATGTATAATTCCGTACTCCCCTGTTTAATTAATTTAAAAAAGTTTTAGCTACTTGTACAGTAAGGAAGCATTCAGAAAAAACAAAACACCAGCGAAGAAACTCGACACAGAGGAACATAAAAACCTGCTGCCAGCTAGCGTTTCGGAAGTGTTATTGCAGTGCAACATAAACAGCACGCAGAAGTATAAATGCACGACTACACGCAAGGTAAGCACCATGGGTCACACTGATCACTCAATGCAGAAGTATAAATCAGCCTTAAGTGTTCTTACAGTAAGTAACTGCAGATTCTACAGACAATTGTTAACAGTGTGTTTCTGAGTAACATCTAAGCATATTTGAATTTTCTGTTTATAACTCACAACTCAGACTTCTTGTGGGTTTATATTATGCAATTTCGACACTTTCCCTCAAAATTAAGTTTAATTGTTGCACTTTTAACTTTATTACCCTCACAGTTGGGTTAATATCTTGCAATTCTGTATTTTTACCTCACAATTAAGCATACTAGGCAGCACAGTGGCTCAGTGGTTAGCACTGTCACATCACAGCAAGAAGGTTGCTGGTTCGAGTCCAGGCTGGGCCAGATGGCATTTCTGTGTGTTTGCATGTTCTCCTCGTGTTGGTGTGGGTTTCCTCCGGGTGCTCCAGTTTCCCCAACAAGTCCAAAGACATGCGGTATAGATGAATTGAATAAACTAAATTGGCTGCAGTGTATGAGTGTGAATAAGTGTGTATGTGTGTTTCCCAATTCTGGGTTGCAGCAGGGAGGGCATCCGCTGCATGAAACATGCTGGAATAGTTGTCGGTTTATTCTGCTGTGGCGACCTCTGAATAGAGACTAAGCCAAAGAAAAATAAGTGAATGAATGAATTAAGCATACTGTACATGTTGCAACTCAATTTCCCCAACGTTCATTTAAAGTTCATACCAAACAAATCGACATCTCAAAATTCAATCTTAGTTTATATCAGATAATTCTGACTTTTTCCCTCAAAACTGATTATTTTTAATACAAACTTGCAATTGCTTTCCCTCAAAACTACATGTTTATCTCTCACGACTCCAAGTTCTTCCCCCTAGTTTAGTTTTTGTGAATTATTTCTCAAATTTATTTCACAGAATTTTTTATGCTCAAAATTCAAATTGTCATATTTTATTCTCACAATTATGACCTTTGTTTTTGCATTGGGAAATAAACTCAAAAACACCATTAAATTCAAGTTCAATTCAAACTTTTAGACAGCATATATAAGGTATTAAGCCTATAACTGCTGGAAATGTTTAATTTTCATCTGCCATTGGCTGGATAAACAGATACTCCCCGCCCTAATAATCACACCATTGGTTAAATCAATGTTGCAATGCTGATCTTTTGACTATCTAAAACAAAGCACGATTATTTTATGTGCCCCTCAAGGTTGCAACCACATAATACGTCATTGGTGGAGTCAAGGTCGTGAACTTTCGAATACACTCTTTTCAATGTCTGATTTATCTCTGACAGCATTCAGAGTAATCTGAGCATTAAACGGAGCAATTACAAAACGCAAAAGAAAGAGGTTCCTCGGGCATAGCAGGCCCTACCAGACCTGTAAGACGGGAAAAGAGTCTGATCATAACGTCATTCTCCGCTCTGCTAGGCTTAAGTGTAATTACCTGCCATGAAACGCCAAGCTAGGCTCAATCTAGCTTAATCCCTCTCTAATACTCAAACACACTGCACTAGTTTTTGATGGAAAGGCTGAAATGGGCTGATTTCAGATTTAGAAAGGGAGCAGTTTGTGGCTTAAAAGGTCTGTGTGTGTGCTAATAATAATGCTATGTGATATTGGGTAACAAAATGATGCAGCGGCGTCTGCATCAGTCCACTTTTGTTATCAGATCAATATGTGTTACATGACACCCTGCCTTTGCATCACAACTAGCAGCTTATCTCTTGTTTATTATCAGTCAGTCTTATGTTAACAATAAGCTGTCAAACTTGGCTGAGTTTCATTTGACTTGCAGGCTAACTCCGAGTCCAAACTGTGCGTCAAACAGAAAGACTTTGTGCCCAAGGACAAACAGTGTCACTTCACGGTCACTGCTGGACAGCAAAGCTATCAGCGTAACTAAATCTATACTTTAAATCAATCTCTCAGCTGCCAAGCGCTTTTATAAAGTACAATTTATAATAGAATAATATAATGTCCAGAAGAAAATGTCAACAATTACATCACGTACTGACGTTTCAGAACTAAGAGCAAATCAATCACTGAATTGTGATTTTTTTTCAATGAATCAGAATAAAAACAAGTACCATTTAGAATCATACAGAAGACTCACTCCTAGCTGAATCATTTGGATGATTTATCACACAGTTAAAAATTAAGTAAACAAATAACAATGATGACAATGATGAAAATCTAAATATCTCTAATATCCTGCACTGTAAAAAAAAAGTCAATTTTTTTCTGTATTTACGTATTTTGTGATTCATGTTTTTATTTCCCCCCATTTATAACAATATACGTCTTATAACAAATATATAATGCAGTACTCTATCATACGCATTTGTAAACAGCACCTTATAACCAGGGCCAGACGAAATCTGCAGACATTTTTTGCTATTTCTGCTGAGTATTTTGTTGAAAACCTGCGGATTCATGCAGAGTGATTTTGGGAGTATCATAACTAAAACCTTAATATATGAAATAAAAAGTGATACCTTTTTAACATTTATTTAATGTTTACAATGCGAATCTAATTAGATCTACTTTATTTGGTAAACACAGCAAGTCTCTCATATAAAATATCTACTAAAACACAGAAAATCGTACTTTACAAACTGTATTGTAAATAAATCAGATTAATATTTACATATTAGTCAATATTATTACTGAAATTCATTTGAAAACTGATTAAATATACATTTACACACATTAACACAAGTAAATAAACAGAATCAATGATGGGCTAAAAATCTGCAGAAATCTGCGGAATTTTGCGCGCACAGATTCCGTGTGGCCCTAATTATAACTTGTATATTTATAACAAATCTGTACATACAATTCAACATCCAGAGCTCTTTTGTCTAATTGCATAATAACTCTGCCTAATGCTTGTCGTCTTATCTCATATTTGTTTTTTCTGTGTTGTCACTTGTCACTTTACGTACACTGGAAGATTCTGTAGCCAAAACAAAATCTTTGCGTGTGTAAAGCACACTTGGCAATAAAACCGATTCTGGAGTTATTTATGCGTTTGAATTGCATTATGAGAATTGCATTTCTTTCAACAACTTTTAACCCTGAAAAGCTTGAAAGAGTGACTTTTATATAAAAAGTTGAATAGTTTAAAGTGATATTGTCTGGGTTGGTGTTGTATATTACTACCCAAAAACGTTGCAATAAACTGCTATTCCTCTATATATAATTTCTTATACATTATATTATTTCAAACTATTAAAATGACAATAAAAGTCCCTTTTTGTCAAACTGTAGAGTTAATTTTTCCCTCTACTAATAAGATCCCTTATTATGGTGGGCCTATGCCTTATTTTCACATCCCAATGTTGACAGGTATGGTACATCACGTGTGCATGAGCATGATCAATAGATCCCTTAAATGTTTCTGAATTCTACACACAGCCTCTTAAAACTGCTGAATGTTCAAAACTACTGTTCCGCTGCGCCGTAAGCAGTGGTCCCTCATGAAATGCAAAACAAGTTCCTTACTTTCTTCAGCTTTTCAGCAATATGTCTTCATTATGTGTACACACACCAGTAAAAAGCAAATTAAACCACAGTTGGCCTGATTCCTGCTCCCCTGCAGCACAGTGAGCAGCTCTCATGGAAGGAACAACATATCTGGCGCCCATCAATGCCGCTCTGGGTTTTGCTGGACGTGATGCTAACAGTAGGTGAAACGTGTCTGTAAGCGCTCCCAGCTGACTACTGTTTACTAGGCAGGAAACGGGAGATATGGGGCGAAAAGAATGGAAAAACGGTCTCCTGCTGACATGGCCAATGTTGACGGTCATTATGATCACGCCGGTGAAGAATTCACACTCTTTACTGCGCTTGGACTAGACAAAGAGTTTAACACCTATACAGAAACACGAACAGGAGATGATTACCTCTCAATTTTGTTTTGAGAGTGTCTTAAATGATTATGAACACGCACGCTCACGTGCGCACCAGTTAAGTTGAGTTGGGCAGTTTGGTCGGATTGGCGCTTTGCCTGAACGCTGGTCTCTGTTTGCTGCTGATGGCTGCAGTTTTTCCCAGCGCTCTTTGTTTTCTTTAGCACTGTGTCACTCGCTGTGCAAACAACACTAAAACGGCTCACTTTAATTACTCTTCATTTCCTCTGCTGCACCCACAAAAAGGATGATTATGCCAATTTATGGGCGCGCACACACACATACACATGTGAAGACCTCAAATAAACTCACTGTATAGCAAAGAAAAAGCACAATAGAGCTCTCAGTTGTATTGCGTACACTGCATTGGGGTCAAGCTGAAAAATGCAGCCTGAGATCACGAGAAAATGTAAGTATTTTGAAATATTTCATATAGCCTGCCATGAAAGCAATAAAGCAATAAAAGTGCACATTTATTTGTCTAAAATAAAACTAAATAAATATATAAACAAGCCTAATTATACAGAAAAGCTGCATTTATAAACACTAACCCGTATAGCAAACAAAAAAGTTTCAGCTTCTCAAGCTTTTGTTTTAAAAACTCAGAAGTGCAGTTTCTACATTTATTCATTTCTTCTGAAACCTAGTTCATCATCAACTTCAATTTCTGAGCAATTTTAGGAGAACACTGTGATACAATCCAATACATAGTTTGTAAGGCATGGAAGAGCAACTCTTGTGCAATTAAACAGTGCTGTGGGTTTGGTTTCTTCTTAAATTAAGCAAATTATACAGCAACACCCATCCCATAAACCAGAGGTCTCTGGTCAGCAACCCGAGGTCTAGATCTTTTTAGTAAATTATGTTAATTACACAACAATTTTCTCAATACTTTTACATATTTATGAAACAAAGAGAGGTCGTGCCCACCTAAATATTTAAAGAAAGCTGTAACGTCTAATTACTGTAATTAACATGAATTTCATTTTTTAAAAACATTCTTTTTTATATTCATCACCACATAGTTGCCATTTGTGAAACTTTTTAAAAAGATGTCATGCAATGTGATGTTTAACAAAGCAAGGAGGTTTTTACAGTATTTTCTATTATATTTTTTTATATCTTATTTATTTTAGTTTGGCTGGAATAAAAGCATTTTTTACTTTAAAAAAAAGATTTTTAAGGTCAATATTATAAACCTACTTATATTATTAGCCATTGGCTACAAAACAAACCACTGTTGTACGATAACATCTCTAACAAACTTTCCTAATTAACCTAGCTAAGCCTTTAAATGGCACTTTAAGCTGAATACGAGTATCCTGCAGAACATATAGTAAAATAATATGCACTGCCATCACGGCAAAAACCAAATACATTAATTATTAGATATTAGTTTTTAAAAGTATTGTGTTTAAAAATGTATTTTTAATGTGTTTTTATTATGTTTAAAAATCCTTTCTTTAAACAGCACTAGAGAAATCTTTCAAAAATAATACATTTCACAGAAGGCCTAATCATTTATTTAGTTATTTATGTTTTTTTTTTTTAAATATATAATAGGCGTTTACCTGAATGCTAATTGAATCAGATCCAATCCAGCTTCAGATGCTGTGTTTCCAATGAGGACTTCATGCTTTTATCACCAGCAGAGTGGATTACTGTAATAGACTCCTCACTGGCCCTGCTTAGGGTGAATGTGTACCTTGGCTCCTGGGGTCAAACAATAAAAAATAAGGTCAAGAATCTTGTGTGATTCTGGAGTTAGATATGAGTTTCAGAAGTCATGTCAAAACAGTAAATAAATCAGCATACAATCATCTCAAAAACATTGCAAGAATTAGATGCTTTGTTTCCAGTGAGAACTTAGAGAAACTTGTTCATGCTTTTATCACGAAATTACTGAAATGGACTCCTCACTGGTCTTCCTAAAAGGACAGTCAGACAGTTGCAGCTCATCCAGAACGATGCTGCCAGGATTCTGGCCAGAACCGGAAAATCAGAGCACATTACACCTGTCCTCGGGTCTTTGCACTGGCTCCCAGTTTCATTCAGAATATATTTTAAAGTATTACTATTTCTCTATAAATCACTAAATGACCTAGGACCTCAATGCATTACAGATATGCTCACTGAATAAAAATCTAGCAGATCACTAAGATCATCAGGGTCAAATTAGAAATTTCAAGAGTTCATTCAAAGCAGGATGAATCCGCCTTCAACCCCCCCCCCCCCAACTGTGCTCCAACATTAGGCACAATCAAATCAAGACTTAAGACACATTCCTTTACTGAATGAACACTGTGTCCAACAGATCACTCTATTATGTCTTTCTTTTCTTTTCAATCATTTTTAATTCCTTTAATCATTTTTATTTTCTTGTTGTCTATGTAAAGCACTTTGAATTACCATTGTGTATGAAATGTGCTATATAAATAAACTTGCCTTGCCTTAACACACGTGTACAACTGCATGCACATCTGCATCTGAATGAGACAGTGGCAGCACTGGGTGAATCTGGCTGCAGTCTGTAATGTTTCTAGCAGACATTTTTAAGTTGTCAGCGAGGCCAGCCGCAGATGGTTTGGGCTTACGGGCAGACATTAAAAGAACATTTTTTTTTTTTTTTCAAGGGAATGCTCAGTTTTCCGTCTGCTAACTGCTCTGGTACAGGCGTAGACGTGTAACGCGGCTCTAAACGCTGGCACATCACGCATGCTGACCGACTCGGTCCTAAAACAGCAGCCATATCACACTCGCTCAGCTTCAGTGCGTTTTCCGAGAAGCGGTTAACCCCTGTGTCTTGGCCCTGAAGCCTCGCTTCCTTCGAGCAGCTTGGATGGATGCGGACCCTCGAGGCCTCACGTGCACTTTTCAGTGCTCTGATAATTAACAAAAGTGCTTTATTGCTCTAACCTTTCTGAAATGTCCATGTTCTTTGCTCACGCAGGCGCTCGGATTACCAGGTCATAAAGAGCAGCATGTGTTTTGCATCACAATCAAGGCTGGTTCATATAGAAGATGGAACACAAAAAAATGCATCTACAACCTACAAATCTGATTGCAAAATAGTGGTATGTCAGTGTTAGGCTATCGTTTAACGACATAGGAAGAGAGTTAAAAATGACTGATCTAAAATTCACTCTAATATTCAAAATTTCATCGAAAGGTGGATTCAAAGCAAGGACAATAACTATAACAAAACAAAAGGAATAAATTAGGTCACACTTTATTTTGATGGTCCGTTGAATTTAAGTTACATAGCAACTAATTCTCATTAGATTATAAGTAGTCTGTTAGGTTGGGGTTATGGTTGGGGTTAGGGGTAGGGTTAGCGTAAGTAGACATGTACTTGCAAAGTTTCTTATAGTCAGTTAAATGTCTGTTGAATGTCAGTATCGACAGATATTAGGTAGACAGTCTACTAATACTCAAATGAACCATCGAAATAAAGTGTTACCCTCCATGTTTCTGGAAAAACTTTGAGAAATTCTGAGTGTGCTCCACACAGGTGAGTGAACTATATTGAAGTTATTTTAAGAAAACATTTATAGTAACTTAGGCTCTATCCACACGAACAAGGGTATTTTCAAAACCGCAGCTTTTTCTACATGGTTTGGCCGGTCATTCACATGCAAACACGGTATCAGGTCACTGAAACCAAAATCTTTTGAACACTACCGTCTGGGTGAAGATTTTCAAAAACGCTGGGGTTTGAGATTCATGAACCTGGCAAAACTGTAGTTTTGTGGTGTGTCTGTGATTTTTAAACAGATGAATCAGTTGAATGATGATGAATGATGAATCAGTTGAACATTTGAATCAGACGGAATCAATAATAACCCTTTTTGGCTTCTGATTAGTCAACAGTGCTTCACAGCTAGGAGTATCTCAGTTGCTTCGCATTGCTCTGGACGGCGCTTAAGAGCATTTTTGTATTTTCATGATGCCATTTTTAAGGAGGAAACACTCACTTGCGTATGACCTTAGACTTGTCTTACCATTTATATACTGCTGCTGCTACTCTGATGATTTGAAGTGCTTCTTTTATGCTTATTTCTAAGTCACTTTGAATAAAAGTGTCAGCTTATTGAATAAATGTTTTTAAAAAATCATTCTGACACTTGTACACTTTACTAACACTTCCTCCAGTTGATGAAAGATAAAAACATTGACAGATAATCAACTCCTAAAAGGACATTACAGAACTGCGGTAAATGCTTTGAATGAACACAAGGCTTCACGGTTTCATGAAGAAACTTTAACATTCAAAGAAACTTTACATTGCACAAAAGGACATTTTAATTATTAACATGATTGTTAAACAAATATTAATCTTTTTAAGAACAGATGACTGAACGTTTCTTTAGGGAATGGGTCTATGGCATTAGGAAACACTGTTTACAATCTACAGTACCGGCAGCAGTTTGCCAGTCACTTACTGAAAATCAGTTACAGCAACCATATGGTTTACATTCACAGAACCATTAATCTTGCTGTAGTATATGTATTTGCAGTATTGTATATCATTACTGTAGAATATACTGTAGAGTATCTTTCACAATGCTACTTTAAGATACAGTAACGTACTGCACAACCGTCCTACAGTAAAATACAGTTCATTTCACAGTTAAATACTGTGTAATTTGCAAAAATCATTCTTTGGATCCTATATATTTAACTGTATTATAGGTGTGATCAGGCTTTCCATTACCAGTATTTAACATCTAGACATATTTACATTTCTTCTGATTCCTCAAAGTAATTCTCACACGCGAGACTTAAAGAACAAAGTCAGACTGACCCTGAGAACGCTGTACAGCAGGCCTCAAGTCAGTGCCGATTTCTGTTTATGGGCCCAGAGTGCGTCTGGCAGTCAGAATTGAAAACTGATGTCACAGTGAAAGGCTTCTTTGTCTGAAAGTTGCCGACGTAGGAACCGGGACACGGAGTTTGGTCTGAGAGCATGTATGTGTGACGCAACAGCTGAAATTGAATGTCTAGCCACAGCAGATGTCAGAGTAAAGCGAAGGCAGGCCAGCCATAAATCCAGCAAATTACAGTCTATGAGTAGATCACAGCGAGTCAGCGGTACGGCCTCTGCTTCAACAATCACGCCAGCAGCCATGCAGATGCCTTTGCGATTGTTAATTGGTCTTTAGCTTTTAATGAATGAATACAACTACAAATTATTATGCCAACTATAGATTATGAATGCATAAGTATTGTTTCTATGCCATTAAAGTTAAGTAACAAATGTAAACTATCATGCTGAGTTGCTTAATCATGATCAGCAAGAGTGTGTCTGGATTTGATTATAGTAACAGACTTTTACTTATTGCACAATGTTAACGTATTGGTTGTACTGAATGTGTATCAACAGTCACATGATTAGGTCAAACTGTGTCCTCTTATGCCTTTAAAAGAAGAGTCAAAATCCACATGTTCTCGTATTGCTTATAAACACACACACACACACATACATACATACATACACACACAAGTGTCATCAAATACACATCAACGCACATGGTTTAGATGAATGAAAAGGTTCTTGGAGTACCCTCAAAACTAGTTAGATGTGAAGAGAGAAGAACATGGTGGCTCACTGAAATTATCTTCACCAATTTTGCAATTATAAATGACTACTGCTAACCAGCCAGATTCATCGCTACTATACAAGACTATCCAAAACGCTTCGTTTTCACATCTTTAGCACATCTCTGAGGCATTTTACACATTTTCACATAGCGTTCCTCCAAAATGTCCACACAAACTGTGAAACTACCTGACTGTCGGATAACACTAAGGTTTATTAAGGAATGGGAAAAAATAAGAGACCACTTATATTCTTGGTTTCTTTGAATTTACAAATTTATTAAATATGAGTTTGGGTAAATTGTTAATATTTGTTTTATTAAATGTTTCTTCCAAATTTAAAATAAAAACAAGACTTTTTTGGGGCAGAAAATGACATTTGATCAAATAATAGCTAATTTTTTTTGATTCATGTGATTGAAAATCAGGGTTTTTCCCAACAAATATGTGAGCCTGGGCCACAAAACCAATCCTAAGTTGCATATGTACGTTTGTGGGAATAGCCAACAATACACTGTATGAGTAAATTACAGGATCTGTTTTTCTTTTAAGCCAAAAATCCTTCGAAAATTAAGTAAAGATCATCTTCAGTGAAGACATTTACCACCATAATTATATCTAAACCTTTATTGTATATATGCATGGCTAAGAACTCAACTTGGACAACTTTAAATGTGATTTGTTTTTTACTCACAGATGAAAGATTTTCAAACAGATAATCCAATAATTATCCTATTCATGTCCAAAAATTGGCCCTTAAGTGTTCCATGTTCACATATTTATTTTTAGTTTTTTTTAATGTTGCCATTACTTTGACTAAAATGAATATAAATATGCATGTTTAAATTATGATTCAATTATCTATTTACTTTGAACCAGAGATGCTGAAAGCAGGACCCACAGGCCAAAGTTGGCCCATGGTAACCTTTGATTTGGCCTGCCATCCCATCTGAATAGAGAGGGAGAATGATGGGGAGGTGGTTGGGGCAAACGCCTTTGACAGGGATCATCATTTTGAATTTAACATACCCTTTTTATTGCTGAGCTACAAAAAAAGCCACCAGAAATTAAATGACACAATTAAATGTTGTAAATGAACTTGACTTTAAAAAAAATGTAAATACTGTCACTTGACAGATGCATAGAGGACAATGCACAAGACATCAGTGAGCAAATGAAGGTGAAGGCAAGAGCAGCTTGACTAGTGTGTTCAGCATTGAACTTCATTGTGTTATAAATGGGATTGTTTATGTTTTTACTGTTATAAGTTCAGTATAAAACGTTAAAAAGGACAATTAATATGATTTAAAGCAACATTTTTAGAAAATTCCCCTTGACAAATTGTTTTGTAATACAGTTTGGTATATCTTTGGCCCAAAGTCCTCAAGCCAGTTTGGTTTTTGGTCCTTTAGGAAAACTTTGGGCACCCCTGATGTAAACACTAGAACTTGTAAATTCAGAGAAACTGAGAAAAGATGTTATAGTAATATTTTATAATAAATATAAACATTTTACTCAAATCCATACAAAATTAATCAAGGCAAAAACTGAGAATCTTCAGCAGTCTCTTAATTTTTTCTGTATATCTGCATAATTATGCAGGAATGCATGCAAACAGCTTTAATTCAACCACATGCAACATTGTAAACTTTTCATTCAGAAAACTGTTAGGCAGGTTACAACAACATTTGAGGGCAAATTGCACGCTTAATACCTGTAATTCTAAAAGCCCTTTTGTTGTAAATATAACATCACAGACCGTCTGGCAGTCAAAAATAAGAACTTCGGCTTGCATGACAGACACCGATCTAATTACCTGCTTTGAATTAAATTATTACAACCAAAACAACATCTGCTCGACTCATATGAAGTATCAGTTGAAACGTCGCCTCAACCGTAGACTTTAATACAGCTATGACTGACTGACACCAGGTATGTTAACAACACAAAGAAGAGAAATGCTTAGACATGTTTAATTAACACTCTGTTATTTGGGTCTGAAGTCTGGAAACAGGGGGGTTACATAAGAAGACCAAAAGAGATGAAGTCAAGGAGAAAACAATGTGGCATTCACATCAGTGGTGAAATTCAAGATCAGAGTGTCCAAAAAGAGCATCATTACCATTAAGTAACAGAGTGAACGCTGATGAATGGAGAGGGAGATTCATCGGCTTCACTTATACAGACTTACATAGAAAATGTCGTACTTTACTGATGGTGGCAGATTGTGAATGCATTAGGAGGCATGCATGTTAAAAGATTGCTTCCTGGAGATTAGACCTAGTCTAGACTGGCACTGTTTTCTGAGTGTACTGGCACGAGATGTGTTTTTAAGACCCCATGTCATGTTAAGGGGTTTAATTGTCAGAAGCAGACCGAGATGCCTGTATTCTGGAAACTTTGAATGGAAAGTACAATTCATACATTCAGACTGTTCATGAAGCAAATAAAGCAGTTAAGAAAAAGAGACAGATGAGCCTCTTTAGTGTCTTTTTTAAAGCAAAACAGTCATATAGCAGAACGTTTTAAATCAGATTTAAAAGTATTTCAATTACATATCCACACTGAAAAAAGTGATTAGATACTTAAAGTGATTAAACCAACTGCCTTAAAAGCAACAAGTTGACTTTACAAAAATAATAAACCCATTGCAACTTGGAACTGTTAAGTTGACTTAATTTTTATAAGTATGCTAATTGTACTCACTTTTTTAAAGTCAACTAATTCCTTTTTACAATGTCAGACTATTTTAGCAAGTCTGTTTTTAAATTTATTACATATTTGGTGCGTCATTAAGCCTTTAAAATCTGCAGTTATGGCCTGTATTGAATTTAGAAGACACACTGGAGTGTGGAAGAGCAGATTTATTTTAGTTACTGTTATTTTGCTAGATACAAAAAAGCTGGGGAAAAAAACAAATATAATAAATAAGTATTGGAAAAAGTTATTAGTTTACTTTTTTTTTAAGTGAGTACAATTAGCATCATTTTAAAAAAATAAGTCAACTTAACAGTTCCAAATTACAATAGGTTTACTAGTATTATTTTTGTGAAGTCAACTTGTTGCTTTTAAGGCCATTAATTTGGCCTAAACCCAACCTTCATTGGTTGATGAGCAAATCGTACTAAATTGTACGAATTAGATCGTACGAATTCATACGAATTAGCCACTAAATAAAAAGTTATGAATTGCCGTGAGATAGCGTTGGTTCCACACAATTCAATCATGTTGTCCCAACACAAATCGATTAAGTTAACAAATTTAAGTGGATTGAACATAAAACAATTAAGTTGTCCCAAAAACTAAATTTCGAGATTTGTGTTGTTTTAGCTCATTTTAAAAAGTAGTTGGAACATACAGAACAAATGTTTTTTGAATGCATCAGAAACTATTTAATCAGTATTGTGCACTATTAAGAGCTTAATTTACACAACCCTAATAGTGAATTTCTCAGTATTTAGATCTGCTTGAATCGCAGAATATAGTATTTAACCAGTTGCATCTCAAACAAATACTGCCCTAACAAACATCAATGGAAATATTCAGCTTTCAGGTCAAGCATTCGTCTAAATAATGATTTGTTTTGTGGTCCAGGTCACAAATATATAACTGTTAGTAAAAAAATTACAATTGATTACATCTAGCTACTTTTAGTTAGCACCCCATACATAGCTAACTTGACTGTAACCAGTTTAAATGTAAGGTTAACAGACAGCTTGTCACTCTTTTGTTTTCATACAATTATCTAACCAAATATGAAGAATTTAAGTATTACAAACTTAAATGTCGGGCCTGCAGGTTAACCATCATCTGGACCTAAAGGTCAGAGGTCAAAGCAGAAAGTGTCGTGTTTGCACCTTAAAACCTGCAGCTGAAAAAGCTGCACACCTGATCGCTTCATTCACAGCTCAGCCTCTGACCTCGGCTTACTGTTTCTAAAAGCATAAAGACTCACACCTGCCCCTGTTTCAAGGCCATTCGGCCACACACACACACAAAACATCTCTGTCATCACTATCATTGTGTAAAGCTTTAAGGTGAAACCAGAAAAGCACTCTCTGACTGATACAAACACATTCAACAGAAACAGGAAAACGGGATTCAGAAAACTGAGATTTAGACAATTTAGTCATGCTAACAAGGCAGCGGTCATAAAATTGCATTTTTAAGTCCGCTCGCACACTCTCATTTAATCGGATATCTGCTTACTGTTGGTCTGGTTTGCTGACAGGCTCAGTTGACGCAGGCAAAATGCCCGCCATGGAAAAAGGAGAATCCTTTTTTATAATTTCACACTTCAGATCCAGAGAATATGATTCCTCTCACTAATATGACATTTATTTTCACAGAAGCAGCATATGTACATTTTCTCCCAAACCACAATGCGAGCGCCCCAGACATTACGCAAGTGTGTGCCTTGAAACCGCAAGCAGCAGTGTTGTAAATCAGCCAATGTGTCAGTCAGGACGCTAGTCTGAAACGCGTTCAGTTAGCATGGAGTGATAGCTTTTGTTTGAGTTTGATATGTGTTTGAGTTGTGAGGGAACGTTGTTACATGTCTAGCATGTGTATTACGGTTTATATTTGCCAACATGGTACAGCATAACCAAGCAATTCGACTAGCTTAGTCATTCTAATGATAGATCTTCAACAAAAAGTACATTAGCATCTGATGCTAAGTGTTATTTAGCGTTACTGCTGCACTAGAGTATTTACGACCCATGACATAGAGGTTAAAGCTGTTTAAGTGAATTCTTATATCTACATTTAATAATTACACGCTTAATCCTTCACTTTACAATCACTATGGGTTTACTGGGATCTTCTAAGGAGAGGCTACAACTGTTTAGCGTTAGCTCTTTGAAGATCATATTCCAGAGGGGAATATGTGTTCAAAGCTGGAAGAAAAGCAGCGGTTTGATCGCACCATATGGCCGCCTTTACGGGAAAGTTTCAAGCATGAATGCTAATGCTAAAAGGCTAACACATGGGGAAAGCAGGTTTATAAGGGTCATGTCCCCACAGTAGGTTCTGGGTGACCTCTGGGGTTTTGTGTGACTTCAGAAATTGAAAGAATGTGAGGTGGTGTCCCATAGCGTGATGGGATGGATAGTGATGGACCCAGCAGCTGCGTCAAGCAACTGTCCCTATTTTACCTATATACACACACTTTACTAATGTATGCCAAGAATTCAAAGACAAATAATATAGATATGACCATCTACAGCACACGCTGATCTCTACAGCAGTCAACATTTGAATCACCTTTCATCAAATTTGTCCTAGGACAGTTTGAAAAACATTTTGATTCACTTCAAATGCTGATTATTGTATATACATCCACATCAAATTTGAAACTCATGGGGACATGTAGAGTTTCTTTACAAAGTAACATCAAAAACTATTGGTCCAACGTGCCTAATACAGTGTTTTTAGACATTTTCTCATCATTTTAACAATGTTGCTTTCAGTGCACAAAGGAAAAACATGTTTGTAGTGTATTTTATGCCAATTTACCAGGACCTGACAATTTGGTTCTTTAAAAGGATCAACAAAAGATATTTTGAGAAACTCTGGTTTCTGAGACCCATTGACTTCTATAGTATTTTTTAAATCCTAGGCTGCGTCCAAAACCGTATACTTCCATACTATACAGTACGCTAAAAACAGTATGCAAGCTGAGTAGTATGTCTGAATTCATAGAACTTGAATATCAGTATGTGAGAAGTACCCGGATGACTTACTACTTCCGGCGAGATTCTGAAGTGCGCATCCTATGCACGTTGCGCTATCCCATGATGCCCCGCGAGAGAATTCATGAATGGGAGTGAAGCGACGCAACTGACGCAGGTAAGTCATGTGACCATGACAAAATGGCGGATATAGTACGTCAGAATTCCATTCATACTTCTCTCATTCATACTGTATAGAACGTACTTTTCTAATGTCCGAGCAGTACGTCTAAATTCAAATGCAGTACCTACTAAGTAGTAGGCGGTTTCGGACGCAGCCCTACTGTGGACATCTATGGGTACCAGCATTTTAAAAATTATTATATTTATTTATTTTTTTCAATTTATCATTATATTTTACATATATATTTTTTAAATATCTGCTTTTACAGAAGAAATAATCTCATACATTTTTAAAACCACTTGTGAATAAATGATGCACTCAAAACATTTGTTGCTTGTTCAAACTACTAAATTAAAATTTCATTGGGGCAACTTAATTTTTTATGTTCAACCCACTTCAATTTGTTAAACTTAATTGATTTGTTTTAGGGCAATATAATTGAGTTGTGTGAAACCCATCAGTCTTTACAGCAGGGGTGCTCAACCCTGTTCCTGGAGACCTACCTTTGTGCAGAGTTCAGCTCCAACCCTGATTAAACACACCTGATCCAATTAATTAAGATCTGAACAGGACTTGATAATTACGGGCAGGTGTGTTTGATATGGGTTGCAACTGAAATCTGCAGGAAGGTAGTTCTCCAGGAACAGGGTTGAGCACCCCTGCTTTAAAGTGTGAGGTGAATTGCATTTTTGGGTAACCTATCCCTTTAACAGATGGGCTGGAAACTGTGTTTTTAAAACATATATTCCAATTTCTCATTAAAATCAAATAAATAAAATCAAATAGATATGTGCTAATAAAACTGATGCTTGAGTGGAATCAAACAGGAGGCCTGGATTTCGGTCAAAACGATGAAGTATTTGCAGGATCGTGAGGTGTCAGGTCCTCTCTAGGTCAGTTTTGAGACAAAACAGATCCCCAAATGCCCTAAAGGAGCACTGAATATTGCACTAAAAGCCATAATAAAACCCAAAACGCAAACAAAGCGGAGACAAATGACTTATGACTCCATTAACGTCCACGAAGCACTTGAAATATCAGGCACACGGAGCAAACACGTGCTTTCGGATTCTAGCAAACCTGGACGGCACAGAAAACTCTCACAAAGCCCCCGAAGGACACAAATGCTTTATTTGCCTGCATTGATTCACCCTGTCGTTTGAATTTATCCGAGCCACAGAAAGAAGGTGAGCTACGAAGACAAGAATGCATGCAATGAATTCTGGAATTACAATCTCACAAAACATCAGGTGCAGATCTGGCACAATATACAAAAATACACACGGGCCTATTAGCTCATATAAAAAGCTTGCCGAAAGAGCGACACGGCCTTTCTCAGATAGACTTATTTCTAGCCAGCTTGGCATCAAGCAGCATTTTATAGAGCCTCTTATCTCAGTGCTAATCCAATCTTTAAACAACCCTGTACCACGCACACGGCACGACTTTGATTCATGCCGGATTAGTTTATGTTAAATCAACTTGTTGGTGTGCATGTTTTAGTGAAAGCGAGATAGAGCTGTCTGCCTTTTTATTTTTAAATCCTCGACGAGTTCTTTGGAATCACAGGAGAGTCTATTTATTTTCGAGCATATAAAATATCATCTCCATAACAGCATCAAACTTTATAGGGTGGCGTCTGGGGGTCTGCTAGTGTTTACCTTGAGCTGGAGTGGTACTGTGTTGATGCCAAACTTCATCAGATGAAGTACACTGAAACAAGAGCGTCCTTGCCCGTTAGACACACAACACCTGAATCAAATCAACATGAGCCTGCTAATCAGTAACTGCACTGAACATGGCAAACTACGCCTATATTGTAGGTCAAACACAGTATGTGGCAAAAGAGTATGTCTGAATTCAGTAAATAGGCCATAAAAAATGGTGTCACTTTATTTTGATGGTCCCTTTTTGTCACATTTAGCTTAATACAAGATACATTACAACTACATGTCAACATATTCTCATTGTAGTCTGTTTAATATACTAAAAAAAACATTTCTAACTTAGAGTTATTGTCTTGTTTCTAATTCAAATATCTGAAAATGTTCAAATCAAGTTGCATTTTCTACATCGTTTAGTTCTCAGAAATATTAAGTCAACATTTAGTGAGTTTTCCCTTTAAATAAGCAAAATAATCTGCCCTCAAAATAAAGTGATACCGAACAATTGGCATTACATTCATACTACACATATTTTATGTATATAGAATGCACTTTTAAGGGGTTGTAAAGTTACTTATTCAAACATATTCCTTTACTTTACAGAGTATGTGATTTCAGATACAGGCCGACTGTATGTTCACTGTAGCTCAGCAAATGCTGCCTATTAATATAGTATGTGAAACGAAACGGATTATGGAGATTAATATAGTTGAACATTTCACATATAATAGTACTCTTTCTTCATGTCTTCATTGTCATATATATGATCCTTCAGGAATTATTTAGATATCATTTTAATATGCTGATTTGGTGCCTTAATATTATTATGCCGTTTAGTGGAAGTCGTGATTTTAAGAGACTTTTATGCAGTCTATGTTTTTTTTTATGTAAATGTTTATTTAATGTAAAATTTAAAAAAAACTAGCAAACTTTACATTTGAGGTTTGAAAGAAATGGCATCATTAGTTTAGCTCACAGAATAAAAATAAATAGATTTTACTCAAGCACAACTATAAATTGCAAATCTAGAAAATTTTACAGTGGTCTCTTGATACACAGAGCAAAACCTTTTTGTATAATACTCGATCACTCACACAGCATTAAAAATAAATAAATAAATAAATACTCACCAAAGCAGTGTGTCTAGCTGTATTACTACTACTACTACTACTACTACTACTACTACTACTACTACTAATAATAATAATGGTAAAGTTGTCTTTAATTTTGTCAGTTGTATCAAATAGATAAATAAATAAATAAATAATAATATATATTTAAAAAAATAATAACAATAAAAGTGGTAAAGTTGTCTTTAATGTTGTCAGTTGTATTAAATAAATAAATACATACATACATAAATAAATAAATAAATAAATAAATAAATAAATAAATAAATAAATAAATAAATAAATAAATAAAGTATATTAAAATCGCAGTTCACTTTATATAATTATTTTTTCATTCATCACATCAAAAGTGTAGAGTGAAAGTTTATTGCATTTTACAAACAACAGTTTATCAAATGCATACACAGCAAATTCATTAGTGTTAAATTTCGAGTGTTGCGGTAATTCAGAGTAAAGTGTTGAAATTCTAGAGTTAAAGATAAAATAACCCTCTTAGTGTTAGAAGCTGATCTGCCACCTTGTCATACAGAGTTACATGTATCTAACACCAATACAGTGTTGACTACTACATTCGGGAATTTATGCAGCAATATCCCTGGAGGATTTTTCCAGATGCCATTTTCTTCTGCCACGAGGTGCAATGACAAGAAGCAACTGGTGAGTAAAAGCACTCTAAATCATTATATA
>CAIGQQ010002477.1:4051160-4080740 GCA_903798035.1 Danio albolineatus
TTTTTTTTTTTTTTTGGTCATTATTTTGCATGCAAATATCACTCTATTTAGCTCTGAAATACTTTTTTGCAGACATGTCCACTTAAATATTAATTAAATAAATATTTTAAATTTTAGCCAAAAAAGCTGTAAAATGCAATGTACAATTGACCATTGTTATTGCTTTTATTTTTAAACTATATACTGCTATTATCTGAATTTCTGTGATTTATTTCTTTTCATGTTTTTAATAATTAGCTTGATAATTTGCATTTTTATTCTCTATATTTTGCTGTGAAGTTCAAACTAAATCCAATAAATATATTTTGGTTGGTCCAAAAATTGCAACTGTTCAATACACATAAACAGTAAGAACAGCAGTTCTGAAAGGGAAACATACAGATCATTGAAATACCGTTGCTAGAATTCTGTATAGTGTAATCAGTATAAGAAAACAATAAACTACAATCCTACAACAGAGCAAAAAACAGACAGTGAATAGGGCAGATGAGTGGCATAACTCAAGCTAAATACCAGTGTTTCCCCGGCCTGTGCAGTGCCACTGCTGTGATCTGCTATAATAAATCTCTAATAGAAGTATGAGGATGTTGAGTGCTGTGTGTGCAGGGAACAGAGCGACTGATGTTTCCCTAGACTTCATTTAATGGTCAGAGGAGTTCCTGACTGTAGTCAGCTGCCAGATTAAGTGTTTCCGCTTTTTCTGCGTCTCTCCGCCAGTATTTAGTGAGCAAATAACAGCTGCCATCAGTCATGGATGTATTTCACGCCAAATTTTGGAGTGTTCTGTTGAAAAGTGCTAGGAAGCTCTCCCTATTAACTATCTATATGCTTCTGTTGCTTAAAATAAATCAAACACTTCAATTCTGTCATCATTTACTCCATAGGAAGATATTTTGATATTTCAGTGTTTTTAACACACAGTTACAAAGATAGTTCCTCCCAAAAATTTATATTCTGCCATCATTTAGCTACTTTAATAAAGTAATTGCTGATTTAGTGATGTGCGAGTGTATATAATCGAATAATATTTGTTCATCTCAGAGTGGTTTGTTCCTGAATGATCTGTTTTTGAACAATTTGAGTCATTTTAGTGTCATATTTATTAAAATCATAAGACTTCCAGTGAAATTTTTATTCTATTTTTAAATATGTATTACATATTTTTAAATTTATTAGTTTTAATAACTAATTCCTAATAACTAATGTCTTTTCTGTTTGCCTTGATGGCAGTACATTATATTTTACTAGTTATTTTGCACTATACTGCGTTAGTATGCAGCTTAAAGAGGAATTTAAAGTTTAATTAGCTTAATTTGGCAGGTTGTGTTAATTAAGCAAGTTACTTAATTCAGCAAGTTAATCAATTTGGCAAGTTATGTTAATTAAGTTACTGGACAACAGTGGTTTATTCTGAATTTATTTCTTAATTGGTCTAATAATAATACAGATTTACATGTATTTTTCTTTTGGATTCTAGGAAAACTACAAGGAATAGGCCTTTCTCTAGAAGAAAAATATAATAGGAAATACAGTGAAACAGTAATATAGTATAATAATATAGTCATATATTTTCGTATATATTTATTTATTGAGAAACAAATTTTTAAAGGCACCATATAAAATAAACTAATTATTATTATACAATTTATTTGGTCCCACTTTATATTAAGTGGCCTTAACTAATATGTACTTACACTGAAATTAATCCTTTGTTATAATGTACTTGTTGTGTAAATACATGTTTTTACATTGTACTTCTGCTTGATTAAATACCTGCATGCAATTACATCAGTAATTAACGTTTGTAGTTACATTTATAACTACACTGTTGACCATGTCTAACCCTTTAACCCACTCTCAATCCTGCCCATACCACCAAACCTGTCCCTAAACCTACCCATATCCCACCTCAAGAGCACCACAAGTGTTCTTTAATACATTATGGACACATTAAGTACATTGTATTTATTTTTTGATCTAAGTACATAGTAGTTAAGGCCACTTAATATAAACTGGGACCATTTATTTTATTTAATAATTTTTGGCCATTTCAAAGACCTTCACATAACTGATGGCTGGATTTATTGCCACTAATTTACTACAGTTCTTGCTTTGTTAAACATCATTTAGGAAATATCTGAAAAAGAATCAACATTTCTAGGGAGCGCTAATAATTATGCTTTTAACTGTACTAGAGGCCAAGAGCAGACCTAAACACTCAATTAAGAATAATAAATGAATACATTTTTTGTCAATATTGCACATGAAATAAGCTCATAGGTGTTAAGTATTACATGATTTAACAGTTAATAATGACAGACTTTTTTTTGTGAGCAAACATACGGTGAAGTGTGCAATTTATGTCTAAAGCAGCACCATACAAAACCTCAGGAATATTTTTTTCCACACAGAAACAAGTTGTATACTCCATCATTGATGCTTAAGTGCTGATTTAAGTAATATTTGTTGGAGAAATCTCAAGTTTTTGTGCATTTGAGGTAAAAAAAAAAAGTTAAGTTTTCCACAGTGTCTGCACACCTTGAGCTTCATTGGTATAAGAGGTATCTGATAATACGGTTGGGAATATCCAGTTTTGTCACCACATCTTCAGCTTTGGTGCCCAGGACGGTCCTCATGGTAATACGGCAGAGCTGCTGCAGAGAAAGAGGATAACCTGCAGAAAAACACAATATTGCATTTAAATCAGTAAAATTATCATTCGCTAACACAGAATCAGATTTTAAACAACATATGCAAATGATTCAATTCAATTCAAGTGTATTCACAATAATGATTGTTTCAAAGCAACTTCACAAAAAATGCACACCACATTGCTGCATTAGAATCAAAATCAGAAAAGCTAAGGTTATTAGTTACCGTGACTTTATTAGCTACTAATATCTAATTAACTAGTCACTAATAGGCTTTTACAGTTAAAGTTATTATATATAGACATAGTTAACCTGCAGTTATATATACTGTAGATGATGAAGAAGAGTATGTGTTAGGCCTCATAATTTTGTGTGGGCATCCTTTTACTGTCAAGTGACAATTCTAATAATCCCTTGTATATTTTGACATTGTATTTGGTTTCTATGGAAGGCAAACATGATAAAAGAAAGCGTTCCAGAAGATAAAACCATCTTGTGTGATTAAATTCAAGACCAGGACCTTCAGTCTTATCATTCGATACACAAAACCTGAATGTTTGCCTTGTCGTTTCATTCTCTCCACTCTCTAAATACCATTACCGGAAAAATATTTACTTGCTCCTAGGCCACGGATTCTCATTAACGTGGTTTACATTCTGAAGAGGGGCACTGGGTGTTGTGCTTGGATCGGGACTTGAATATGTTGCTTGCGGATGGGACTTATGACGGAATCCAGACATACAGCTAGATTTTAATCTCATCATCATAAACTTCAGGCAATTGTTTACAGCATCACACCAAAAACATCCTGGACTGCATCAAGGCTGCAAGGCTGGTTGTGGATCACAGCTGCGTCAGGTGTAAAATACTGCCAAAACACCACCAGAATCAGAACATTTAACACTAACATAACATAATTAAATAGCAGGAATATTTGAAATGTTACCGAGAGAAGAGAGAACAGACTGAAGGAATGAACCACATGAACTAAACCTTGCTAAACCATTGATAAACCATGAGCACCATCTGCTGGACATTTTCACTACTGTTATTTAAATTACTTTAGTCCAAAAGAGTGTAATTAATCAAATTTATAAATTATGATAAAAGATAAAGATATATATGAAGATATTATATAATATAAGATATATAAACACAAACATACAAGATGTCACAATTTTAATACAATATCACACACACAAAAACATTTTACTTTATATCTGTAGCTCTAAAATAAAACTCTCCATTATGACTATAAAATACATAAAGGTTTTGCGTTTAACTTAATCTGTAAACTTAACTGTATTGATGACAATTTTTCCAAATTATTATTATTATTATTATTATCATTATTATTATTATTTTCCATACAAAAAGGTAGCATGCTTTAAAACTTTTCATTTATGTGCACATTTCTATCCTACAAAGTAATGGATGTACACCATAAAACATTTCAAATAGCAAATATAACACAATTATTATACTTAATTTCTAATAAATGTATAAATTAATTTTATACACACTGACTTGCACTATTACGCCGTTCTTTTCTTTTTTTAGTTAGTTAGTTTATTTATATAGCCCATTTTTTACAACACAATGTTGCTTAATGTGCAGAACACAATCAATACCAATTTAAATAAAGTCATTTAGCACATAACAACTAAAACATAAGACAAACCCCTCAATATTAAAAAATCTCAAATGCTAAAGAACAATGATGCAGTATGCATATTATTCCTTTAAACACATTCTGCTTTAACACATTTTAATCTTTTTTTATTTCTTATACTTGTATTGTATGTGTCTTTTATTGTTGTTTATGTACAGCACTTTGAATTACCATTGTGTATGTGCTATGTAAATAAACTTGCCTTGCCTAATTGATTTCTAAGGCAAGGTTTTAATGCTGAAGTGCACTCACTCTCAAAGAGCTGAAGACAGTGCGCTGAAGGTGTGTTTGGCCTTGTGTAGTCCACTGGCTTCCTGTCATATTTGTCTCGGGCGTAAATATTGGCACCGAATTCCACCAGCATCTCAATCATGTTCACGTTGTTTGCCCTGGCGGCATGGTGTAAGGGTGTCTCGTGAAGCCTAGTGGCATTAACTTGCCCACCTGCACACAGACGTGACAAAAAGACTACTCTTTAGTTTGTATATAAACGATTGGGTAACACTTCAGTTTAGGTTCATGGTATTAACAAACCATTAATTAACGCTACTAGCTGAATAATCTACTAATTAGCTGTTTATTAATAGTTAGTAAGGTAAACGTTGGGTTTAAGTATTAGGTAGCATAAGGGATGTAGAATAAGATCATACTTTACAACTATTAATATACAGTTAATATCTTAATAATAGGCAAGTAATAAGACAGTAGTAAACAGCATTAATTGACCTAAGCTAAAGTGTTACCAACAATTGCAACGCATTGCACCACTAAGTATAATGCTTGACTTTAAAGATTTCAAACTTTCTCTGATGTTTGTATGATGAAGAATGATAATTTGTCATTATTCAAACTCATCATCTGTATTTACCTGCATTTAATAGCACCTTGACACACTCGAGTCGTCGGTTGGCGCATGCCACATGTAGAGGAGTACCATGGTAAAGGTCATATGCTTCGAGACTGGCACCTTTAGCAATCACTAACCTCACACAGTCTGCATTACCTGAAAAACACAGAATATTCTTACATTATGTGGTGAATAGAGACAACTAATTATTTTTCTCAAGAAAGTTTAGCAGTAAAGTAAAGTAAATTTTACCCTATGAATGTATAACATTCTCTTACATATTTTGTAATATTAAAACAGGTCAATTTAATACTAAACTGTTTTTTATATTTTAAATATTTTGTAATCGATTCGATAACTATCTTTTTAAATCAAATATAAAGTAAAAAAATTACAAATAGTCAATAAAAGTCAAAAAATGTATTAATAACTTTTTTTTAAATAAATAAAAATGTCAATCTATATAATTATCATCAAAATAATTATTAATAATTATTAATTATTATTATTATTCTGTAATGGTATATCAATTCTAAAAAGTATTTCTGTAAAACTCCAGGAACTATTTTTAAACATTTAATTGTTTTATATTTATGTTTAGTAAATAAATTGTAAAATAAATTTAAAAAAAAATAAAAGATAATTGTCAATCCATAAATTTATACAAACATTTTACAGATTCTGTACAACTGCAGAAAACATGAAAGAAAATAATATTGTAAAAAAAATGCTTTAAACAATGTTAATAATTATGAATTTATTTTTTCAATCAAATTTACAAATCTTGTTTTAAAAATGCTTTACTCCATTAATTTAGAAAAAAATCACACAACAAAATCTGCATTTGCCAGAAATGCCAGCAAAAACTAATATAAAAAACATTATTTTATAACTTGAAAACTATATTTCTTAAAAAACAAATTCGAATACACTTATACAATTCGGAGGAAAGCACCAGACCTCCCATGCAGGCCTCGTGAAGAGGTGAAGTGGTCCGCGAGGTGAGGGTTGGGTTGACTTTTGCTCCATAATCCAGAAGCAGCCTCACACACTCAAAGTTCCCGATGGAGCAGGCTTCACACAGAGGAGTGCTGCCATCCACGTTCCTTGCATCAACCTGCAATACAACCCAGAAGAAACCACTTTAAAGGAACACTGCACTTAAAAAGGCTCATTTAACAGCTCCCCTAGAGTTAAACAGTAGAGTTTTACTCATGTGATCTCTGGATCTGGCAGGAGCATGTTTAGCTTAGCTTAGCATAGATCATTGAATCGGATTAGACCATTAGCAACTCAGTCAAAAAAAAAGGTTTTAATAATTCCTTTTTAAAGCTTAACTCTTCTGTAGTTACACTGTGTACCAAGACTAACAGTTCCTTGATTATTACGCCAAAGTGAGAATATAGTTCATAGCCACATTGACAACAACTTCCATTTTCTGTTGGTCTTCATACACGATATAACAGCAGAAGAGTCAAGCTTTGAATAATAAAAAAGTAATTTGTTGAGCAAGATGCTAATGGTCCAATCTGATTCAATGATTTATGCTAAGCTAAGCTAAAAGTGTTACCGTTAGACCTGAAGATCAGCTGAACATATTCAAAATTAATAACTGTTTAACCCTATGGGAGTTGTAAAATAAACCTTTTTTTCAATGTCAGTACCACACTCGTGTTGTCCGAAGCCTTATTGAGAACAGTGCGAGTGTGAATGTTAGTTACCTGAGCTCCTGCATCCAGCAGAAGTCTCACACACTGCGTCTGTCCGCGAGCAGCTGCTTCATGGAGAGGAGTGATGGAGTCCACAGCCACGATATTCACCGAAGCTCCGCTCGAAATCAAATCCTGCAGCACCGACACCTCACCCTCATACGCAGCCTTGTGGACCTCCGTCCTCTCGGCCCAGAAACCTGAAACACACACAAACACCATTACCACAAGAAAACATTTTACTGCATTACTGATGAATGATTATTGTTCATAATTGTACTATGTTTAGTGTATGAGGTCACACGTAACTATTAAGCATGAATATATAAGCCGGGTATGGAAAGAAGACCTTTAAATGTTAATTGTAAAAAGTTTCTTTTACCTCAAATATGCCGAATGTAATAAATAGTAAAGTATGTCTGTAGTAAACATGGATAATGTATTTTGCTGCTTTATTAAACAGTTATATTCATTAATTTAAGATTGTCATCACCTAACATCTTTAGGAAATGAAAAAAATTCAAAATTAATATTCATATTAAAAAGGGGCGCTGCAAAATTATTATAAATTCAACTAAATCTAATGTTTTCTATAGCCTACTTGATTTAATAAATTTTATGTTATGTTTTCTCCTAATACATTCATAGTGTTTGTTTGTTTATGTGTGTGTATATTTATAATTTTCCCTTTTCATAGTTGCAAGCGAATAAGCCGTATTGAGGATAAATGGATTTATACCATAGGTACTGGCCTCATTGTTATTAAATGTCTTATTGTCATGTCATGCTCACAGTATTGACATCATATTAAAGAGCAATCCCAGCATGTTTTGATTTTTAAACATGTCTAATAGATGTCTAAACAGTCGTCTTGGCTAAAACAAGGCTAAATTTGGGCTGTCAGTGAAAATCTGACGTCTAAGAATAGGCCAAAACTAGATTATTCATCAAATAAACATAAATGTATGCATGACTGCACATATTAAGTCTATTAAACCTGTCTATTACTAACGTTAGTCTAGTTTTGGGCTGTTCATTGATGTTTATTAGATTTTCATTGACAGCCCAAGATTAGCCAAGCTGTCTACGCTTAGATGTCTATTAGACATTTATTAAACACACAATTGTTTGCTGGAATATTATGTGAATATGAAAATGTTTACAAACGGGACACCACGCCGCTGACAAACATTGCGGCGACACGCTTTCCTCGTGGACTTACCGATGTCACCAAAAAAATACGGTCGTGCTGTTTCCACTTCCATCCCTGTTTCGGTAAACTGACACACAATAAAACTTTAACTTAAGACAGTGAGCTAGCCGGCTAATTAAAGCAGGAATTCTGCTTGTGTTCAGAAACGCGGCATATTCATCACGTGACCTGTTCTGTTATGGTACTACTCATCATGACGTTTGTCCTTGACGCTTTTGGCTGTGAATGCTGGGAGTTGTAGTTTATAGCAAATGGAGAGCTGACATTAATAATAAATGAATACCAGTGCGTTAAATCCAGAGAAAGAAACGTGGTAAGCACATTTATTTCAATACCATTATACATTTTTAATGCACAACAGACAGATATGAAAAGCCAGTTTTACATTTGATCTCTACAAATATACTGTGCTTTTAGGGCCCATTAGCTGATAACTTTGAGCGGCATTAAAACATATTTATTGACAAATATAATAGGACAATGTGGCACATTTAGAAGAAGCATTATTAATACAAACAAGAACACTTCTTAGGACTATATACTGCTATTTAAACTTCAGACCTATATTTTTCTGCATATATTATGTGCAAGGATGTAGAATCGCTCTAAGCATTGGTGGGGACATACATCCCTAGAGCAACGCATTGCACAAATTATTTTTGCGCTTTTAAAAACATGAATAAAGTACTTAATAATATAAATGAACACTTAATAATACAAATAACAATCCCGTCCCATGTGCAAAAGTCAATTTACATGATTTTACAGCAGTCAGGCATTGAGGAGGTATACATGTAGAGAAATTCAGAGAGGTGTGTGATAATTTAACCGCTTAACCCCTCAAGTTCGCTATGATTTCACCGTAATACTATTAACCAGGACTGTGCAATTAATCGAATTTTCATTTCGATTAATTGCACAGCCCTGGTTAATAGTGTTATGGTGAAATCATAGCGAACTTGACTTTTTGCACATGTAAGTTACTAAGAGTTGAAAGAGCAATGCTTTATTTTGAAGTCGATTCAAATATTGAAAAGTACATTTCAGTAATTGGTGGATATTGGTGGGGACACATCCCCTTTGTCCATGCCAATTCTACGCCCTTGATTATGTGTGGGTTAAATGTTAATGTGTTGCATTCTATAATGTATTCTATAACATTTCTTTCAAGGGTGTCACGATGGCGCAGTGGGTATCACAATCTCCTCAGATCAAGAAGGTCGCTGGTTCGAGCCTCGGCTGGGTCTGTTGGCATTTCTGTGTGTGAGTTCTGTGTGCATGTTCTCCCTGTGTTCCTGGAGTTTCCTCCGGATGCTCCGGTTTCCACCACAGATCAAAGACGTGGTATAGGTGAATTGGGTAAGCTAAAATTGTCCGTAGTGTATGTGCGTGAATGAGTGTGTATGGATGTTTTCCAGTGTTGGGTTGAGGCTGGAAGGGCATCTGCAGCATAAAACATACACTGGATAAGTTGGCGAATAACAAAGGGACTAAGCTGAAAAGAAAATGAACGAATCAATGAACTTTTCTTGCAAATTTCAAATAAAATTATTATAAAATTATTACATTAAATCAAATGAACAGCAGCTTCGTTAAATGATTAGATGCTTGTCTCTCCCAAAAATTAAGACCACAAAATGTAATCCATTAAATCAGTCTATTCAGAACTGATCTATGATTTAAACATGAGGTAATCAATGATGCGCTGTGAAATGTCTAGTTTGGGGATCAGCTCCATTGCTCTGGTGCCCACCATAGTCCTCATGATGATACGGCAGAGTTGCTGCAGAGACAGAGGGTTACCTAAATAAATAATAATAATAATAAGATAAAAATACAGTAAACAGTAAAAGACAGTCATTTAAATAATGTGAGACTTCTCATAAGATACGGCACATATTAAACTTAAACATACTCTCATATTGCAGTAGACAGAGATTAGCAGGAGAGTCTGGCTTTGTGTAGTCTCTAGGTATATGATCCAAGTTATCGCTTATGTTGACATCTCCACCGAACTCCACCAGCAGCTCCACCAGATCCTCTCTCTCCGCTCTGGCTGCATGATGCAGCGCCGTCTCGTGGAACTTTGTGGCATTCACTTTTGCACCTTTGAAAAAATATCTAGATATTAATGCAGAGTAAGGGCGACACGATGGCTTTGTGAGCAGCTATGTCTCCTCACAGCAAGAAGGTCGCTGGTTTGAGCCCCGTTCTGGCCAGTCAGCATTTCTGTGTGGAGTTTGCATGTTCTCCCTGTGCTAGCATGGATTTCCTCCGGGTGATCCGGTTTTCCCCACAGTCCAAAGACATATATAGATCAAGCTATAGGTGAGTTGAATAAGCTTAACTGGCAGTAGTGTGAATGCAAGAGTGTATGGGTGTTTCCCAGTACTAGGTTGCAGTTGGAATAGCATCCGGTGCATAAAACGTATGCTTAATTCCGCTGTGGCGACCCCAGATTAATAAAGGGACGAAGCTGAAAAGAAAATGAATAAATGAATAATGGAGCTGCGCATTGATGGATTTGCTGTTCATCGTTTGGACTTTCAGCAATGAAAATTTAACCACACCGAACTGAACTAAACTGAACTTAAATACTGAAAACTTTGACTGACAATTTTAAATTTACTCGAACTTCTATGTTAAGCTGCTCTGACCCAAACTACATTGTAAAAGCGCTATAGAAATAAACATGAATTGAATTGAATACAAAACAAATGGTTCGTACTTGTCTCACCTGCATTGAGCAGCAGTAGGGCACAATCAAAGTGAGCTTTAGCACAGGCAGCATGCAAGGGTGTCCCAAAGTAAATGTCAAAGGCCTCCAGCAGCGCTCCCTTTGCTATCATCAGCTTCACACAGTCTGGGTTACCTGCACAGAGACGCGCTTATGATGAAAATATAAACAGCATAAAAGCGGTGTTAATGCAAACCTTGTAAGTGTCACCTCGTATGCAGGCCTCGTGGAGGGGGGAAGCTGTGAGGGCGGTTAGAGAAGGGTTCACCGATGCTCCGTGATCCACCAGCAGCTTTACACTTTCTATACTGCCAGCAGCACAAGCGTGGCACAGAGGAGTACTGCCATGGATGGTGCGCACATCCACCTCCACACACAAAATATACAGTCTTTTATTATTATTGTTATTATTATTATTATTATTATTATTATTATTATATATAATGCTCATGTTTTTATTACTCTACATGTATCTGCCACAATAAAGAAGACGTGGGGTTTGTAGAATATATTTATGAATTCCAAATAGGCTAAAGGTTTTTATATGCATAAAAACAAACACACATTAAAGTCACAATGAAATGGAAATGTACAATTCTGCTAAGAAAATGTATATTTGAATGTTTTTGTTAATTGTTTTTTATTATAAATGGTTTTATTATAAATTATTCTTTTTTTTTGTGAGAACTTTATCAAGACATATCAAGTCTGCTTTCAGAGGTAATAAGAACACATTTTCTCTAAAGGAAAATCAATTTTTAATAATAAAATTAATATTAAATTTAATAAACTTTAAATAAACTTCAAATTAATTCCATTTCAGTTGAATTGTTTATAATTTTTAAATGTTTCTTCACTTTAAATGTTGATTCAGCTTGTATCTATGGAGTCAGATCAATCTCAGAAATAATACATTAACAGATAAAATTCATGCATCCACAACTAACACAATTAACATTTACAAAATCCAATTTCTAAGTTCAAAACACGATTCAAAAACACACAAACTTAATTCGTGAATTCAAAAGACAATTCAAAAATAGACAAATTCAATTCATCTGGTGAAAATATTCATAATGATTACTCGTGAATTCACAAATCGTGTGTTTACAAATGGACTAAATGGATTTCGTAATGTGAAGGTGTTGAATTTTATTTTGTTAATGTGCTCTTTAACATCCAGATCGTTGGACTGACTGCATCTCTGTTTAATGTCTATCGTCTTCTTTTTTGTTATATTTATTCTGTGTTGTCACTTGTCACTGTATGTACACTGGAGCTTCTATAGCCAAAGCAAATTCTTTGTGTGTGTGAAGCACACTTTGCAATAAAACTGATTCTGATTCTTTTTGAGACTGACTCCATAGTAGCTGGCTGGATTAACTCATAGGCCCACACGAAATCTGCGAGCACAGAAATCTAGATTTTTAGCCCATCGAGTCTATGTATTTACTTGCGTAAATGTGTGTAAATTTGTATTTATTAAGTTTTTTAATAAATTTCACTGCCATTATTGTGATATAACTATAGTAATATTAAAATGTTCATTTGATTTAATTACAATTCAGTTTGTAAAGTAATATTTTCTATCTTTTAGTAGATATATCATATGAGAGACTTGCTTTGTTTACCAAATAAGTGGATCTAATTGGATTTACATTGTAAACATTAAAAAGGGTATTATTTTAATTCATATATTAAGCTTTTAGTTATTATACTCAATCATTCATATTTATTCATATTTATTCATGATTACATATTTCATTCCGCATAAATCCGCAGATTTTTTACAAAATTCTCAGCAGAAATAGCAAAAAATGTCTGCAGATTCTGTATGGTCCTACTCATAGCTTAATATTTGTGACAAATGATGAGAAAAACACTTCTGAATCCAGACATAAATTGTATATCTATCCTCCAAAACATTTGGACAGAGGCAGAATAGCCAGTAGTTTGAACTTAAAAAAAAGAAAAAAAAACTTGTAAGTATGACATCAATAAACCACGTAATTTACCCATTTGCTGTTCTGAACTGGTAACACACCTGAGCTCCAGCCTCCAGCAGTATTTTAACGCAGTTCGGATGGGCTTGGATGCAGGCGTCATGCAGAGGTGTGAAGTTATCCACAGACACGATATTAACTGATGCTCCTGCTTCTATCAGCTGCTGTAACTGCAGAGCGCGACCCAGAGACGCAGCCTCATGCACCGGCGTACGGTCTGCCCAGTGACCTAAACACACAGCTTATGTGTCATTTATAACTAGCTTATGACAAACACAATTTCACAATCTATCGCACAGTAATGTTAAGCACTGGTCAAGAGTCTGTTATGCGTCAGATGTTATAGAACAAATACTCACCGATGTCACCATAATACGTTGATCTGGCAGAGGTCAGTTCCATAATTTAATACATTTAAGTGAATGCTGACAAAGTGAATAAGTGCTATATTTAGAGAAGACGCTTATGCGGTTTGTTATGATTTGCGACACTTCAGACTAAATACGGCAAACACGCAAAGGATTTTGGGAGACGTAGTTCCTCAATACTTCCAGACTATAATGAATTCAACATCAAAATATTAATAATAACCACTGGAGGAAAGAGTACTGAAAAATCATACTCAAGTAAAAGTACCATTACTTGCCCAAAAAATGTAGTGCAAGTAGAGTAAAAGTATCTGTAGTAAATATTACTCAAAGTATGAGTAAAAAGTAGAGCTTTTACACTATAGAGTATTACACTGTAGAAATGTTGATGCGTTTACAGAATGTTACATTTACACATCCCTCCACAAACAACATGTGGTGTATTTAGGGATCTTCCTATTTTCCTTCGTTCCTTCCAACCTTCCTTCAATTATTTGTTTGTTCTCTCCTTCATTCATTCGTTGGTCCCCTTCTTCCTTCGTTCACTCGTTCCTCCGTACATATTTTTGTTCCTTCCTACATTAGGTCCTTTTGTTCATTCATTCGTTTGGTCCTTCCTTCTTTACTACCTTCATTTGTTCGCTCATTCTTTCTTTCATATTTTTGTTCCTTCCTTCAGTAGGTCCTTTGTTCATTCATTCTTTCATTTGTCCCTTCCTTCTTTCCTTCCTTAGTTTGTTCAGTTCTTCCTTGAATCCTTCCTTCATTTATTTGGTTCTTCGATCCTTCCTTCAATTCCTTGTTCGGTCCTTCCTTTTATTTGACCCTTCCTTCCATTCTTCATATGTTCCATTTAGTGATTGTTTAAGGCTGTTTGGAGATTTGTCATCATACAGTCGACATCCATCATTTTCAGTGACATGCAGTCTATAAAAGTCTCTGGATAATTGTGTGTAAAGATTTTGGACATCTTCTTGGACATTTTTAATGTTTCCAAAAGGTTTGCTGCATTTATAAAGCGCCCATGTCTTGAGGTTGTTCAGTATGATGCGATTTACTTTCTATGTGTGATTTAATTGAACAGGAATCACAGGACTGATCTTTCTACTTAAGACAATAACCATAGACAAGAAAGAAATAAAGTAGTGACTGCTGGTTGAGGGAAAGTAGTGGAGTAAAAGTACCGATACTGCACTAAACATGTACTCAAGTGAAAGTAAAAGTACACGTTTTTAAAACTACTCAGTAAATTACAATTACTGAGAAAAGCTACTCAATTACAGTAGTTTGAGTATTTGTAGTTAGTTACTTTACACCACTGCTTATAACAGGATTCCTATTTTTTCATGGACACCAAATTTAAGGACTTTCTTAATCACTAATAATTTTAAATCGAGTACCTTTATAATTCACACCCCAGCATATATATAGCGCAATGACAGTATTTTCTGTACTTATAATTTCAAGTACACTTAATATTTACAATAAAATGTCATAATAATGATGTTTTAAATGTGCAATTTTAAAATTTAGACCGTTTTAAAGTCACAATTTAAATTAGTTTAAATTTACAATTAGTCGATTCAATACTGGTAATATTCATGCGCAGTTTCTGAAGTACTGATACAACACATTATTTGACATAGCTCGTGTATAAGACTGTAATTTGAGAATTTTTAAATGAAGTATTTTAGTTTTTACCGTTCAGTTTTTGAAAGTAGCACAGTACAAGTGTAGAAATAACTCCATAAACTTTCAATTCAAGCACTTAGAAGGACCCAAGTTTGTTTAAGTACTTTGCAGGGCTTGAATTCATGTCTGATTCATTCATTCATTCATTTATGTCTGTCTGAAGATTTGAGTATTTTCAAGTAGCGCGGGGACCCTGTATAAAGTGTAACTGCACTTTCTTATGCGCTTAATACAAAGTTAAAACATATTTGCTTCATCATTCATTTTCTTTTCGACTTAGTCCATTTATTAGTCTAGGGATCGCCACAGCGGAATGAACCGCCAACTTATCCGGCATGTTTTACGCAGCGGACGCCCTTCCAGCTGCAACCCATCACTGGGAAATTGTTTAATCATGCGGCAAATTAAAAAGTTCAATTGAAATGTTGACTGTTAATGTTCCCCTTAAAAGGATACTGTAAATAAGCAGGTTTTGGAGTATAAAACAGCGTAACGTATCGAGTAAATGATGAAAAAATAAAAACACAAAGTCAGTTTTCCACAAGTTAACATTTTTTTACTTCGCAGTACAGAAATCATTTGAGCCCCATCCGTTCAGCATGTGTTTTTTAAAACATTGGTGACATTTTGCACAGGGCCCCGGTCATGTCAATACTGCCGTAGACATTTTGGTCCTTGCTAACACGTCAGAGCCATAAAGAAGAAGTCAGCAGCCGATGGCTGCTCCTCGCTCTGCTCTGAGGCGAGGGAGAAGGAGAGCGAGCTCCCTAACACACACCCACACATACACACACACATTAGACAAGCAGATTCCAGACTTACAGTTAAGCAGCTTTCCCCGCTGACGTGTGATAACCTCTGCGTAGTGGCCTTAGAATCACGCATAACCCATCAGAAAAAGAGACGCATGGCGAAAGCTGGCCCTTCCAACAAGTAGCACAATTTACAGCTAACAAATGGGGGATCAGTTATGTCAAATCACATGAGCATACTGCAAAGTGAATACTGTGTGGTTGGACACGAGTAGATTACCTACACTGTGTGTGTGCTTGAGACGTCCCTTCAATCTAAACACAATCGCAAATTCAGGATTTTAGTTGAAGCACCAGTTGTAATCTGTAGGAAAATAAAACGATGAACAATCCCTGGAAGTTACCTTAGAAGTGGATAGTATAGTAGTAGCGTGTGTGCTGTTAAACCTGCCCGAATTTGAAACCTAGCATTCTGCAATCAGCCCCCGCCTCAAGGTTGTCGTCTTTACAGCCAACACTGAGACATTTATTTATTTATTATTATTATTATTATTATTATTAAATATGTATTTCTTCATATCATGTGAACACATCTGATCATTTGGCATCTTTGGACTTGTCGCATTTCATGTCTAAGCAGGCTGAGATAAAGATCGCATGATGAAAACTGAATACAGGGCATGGATAAACAATCAGTGCAAAATGGATCTTGTTTCCCGATTATAAAAAGCGGACCGGCAAAACCTCCTCCCCTTCTCCCCCCTGAAAATGCTAAATTTGTATAACGGGTACATGAATTTCATTATGGGCAAAACTTACACTTGAATAGCCAGCGTGCCCAGTTTCTCTTTTTTTTTGTCGTTTTGTTTTAAATGTCAAGATTATGATGGTCTGAATATCTGATATTCAAGAGCAGCTGGAGCTAGTTTACTGGTCGGCGCCGTCTCCAAAAATGTCGTTCTTCTTGCGCTCCATTTCGGCAAAGTCAAACTCTGTGCCCGTCATCCGCTTGTAGATGTCTTTGATATCGTCGCAGGTCGTCTCGAAGTGGGTCGTGGCGTCGTAGGAGCGAGAGATGAAGATCTGGAGGCAGATTAAAATGACAACTGTAGCCACTCTCTGATTCAAATGCCATCAGGTATTATTAAAAGGATAGTTCACACAAAATTGCTGTCAGATTCTTTTCAAAAAGTTATTTTAAAAAAATGTTGGAAACCATAGACTTCCATAGAAGGAAAAGCAAATACTATGAAAGTAGATGATTACAGGTTTCTTACATTTTTCAAAATATCTTCTTTTGTGTCAACAACAACAAAAAAAAACTCAAATGTATGGAACCACTTGAGGGTGAGTAAATTTACAGTTTCGGGTGAACTAGCCCCTTTAAGTTTCTAAATGCTATTGTATATCAGGGTCTGATTTATTTTGAGCTTCTCCACATTCAGAAACAATTCTCAAACACATCTTATCGCTTTCATAGTGTTAAACATCATGTAGTTGAATGCTAAACGTCTGTAGAAATTGTAAAAAGAATGTTTATGCTTGCAAACAGTGTATATCAAGTGAGTATAAATGTAAACTTGCGATGCTCCAATTTTTGCAGGAGATACTGAGTACCGATTCTGATGCTTCAAGCTTTATGATGCATTTAGCACATTTTCCCTCCAAGTATAATACTTAAGTGGAGATCTCTCCTTACCTAAGAGACTAAATTAATGATGCTGCATAGAATCCCTTAAACACCTCTTTTATAACAATTTAGGTGTAAACATGGTCATGGTCAGAAGCAGCTTTACAGAAATATATAAGAAAAAAAAAACAAAATTAGTAAGACAAATGACTAACAATTTGCAATTTGGAAACATGTCTTAATCAAAAAAGCGTGGAGAGCATATTTAAGTTAAAATGCACACCTAAATCCATTACTTCTTTACTAAAAGGAAATAGGCCTATAAACTACTGCTTATAGTAAATGACAAGGTTATATTATTAAATATAACTAATTAACATATGTACATAATTAAATATGTTTAAAAATATAATTACGTTTTTTTTTTATTATTATTTATCGAATGTTTCCAGCCAGGTTTTAGTGAACTTTAGACCTTTTAATTATTATATGTAAAAAGGCCTAAACACATGGAAGGACATTCAAATATTTAGCTCATCTCCAACTAAAACACGAGTTCATGAGAGCAGCCATATCAGCAAGTAAAGTTCGAGTCATTAAATTTGATTATCAGCTGATACCAATCTCCGGCCGATCGATTGGAGCATCGCTAATGTAAACATTTACCTGGCTGTCAGATCCCACATCAGTTGGCGAATACAGGTCACTAATGCTCACAAACCTGTGAAAAGGGCAAAATGATTTTCTTAATCTGGATGCTTGCACATTAGAATACGCTTTATATTATTTATATATGAGGAGTACACATACTTCTGCTCGACCGGTTCCAGAAGATCCAGGGCTGGTTTGATCTCTTTCTCAGGGTCGTTGGTCTCCACGGTGGTGCTGACGATGGCGATGTATTTACCCTGGGCCGCCACGTTATGTGCGTATGAGATCATGCACACATAGATATCTGAAAGAAGACAAGCGATTTCATTGTAAAAATGCACGAGCAAGTATTAACATTTTTATTTAAAATAAAGCAGAGAACTGTTATAAGTTAGTTTAAAATTACTGTATTAAATACATTATAAAGTCATTTGTACTACAGTTTTCATCTAGTTACTGCATTAACACTTTAAAATAAATGTCATTTGTACCACATTAATCATCATTAATATTAATATTATTATTAATATTATCATCATCTAGTTTTTCATTGTGATCCTCATTCAATTATTCTAAATTCTAAATAGATGAGGCTAGGGCCTGCAGGCTAAAGCTGGCCCATGGTAACCTTTGATTTGGCCCACCACCCATCTGAGAAAAGAGGGAGAATGATGGAGATGGTTTAGGTATTATCATTTCAAATTGAATGTATCCTTTTATTTGTTTGTTTTGTTGTTAAAGCTATATAAAAAAGTTAACTGAAATTAAATGTTTCAATTTAAACGCTGTAGTTTAGTTTTAAATGTACATACGGTCACTTTGGTGAGCAAATCAAGGCAAAGGCAGATTCTGCTTGACCAGTGTATTCAGCATTGAACTCCACTGTGTTCTAAATGCGTTTATTGCAATAAGTTATAATTAAAAAAAAGTTGTACTGCATTAATTAACGAGATTAATTTGTATCTATTTTGAAATGTTCTGAAATAAATTAGGAAATTACCCATTGCAACTTTAATGTAAAATAGTTTGGTGTATTTATCTTCGGCCAACGGCTATCAATAATATTTGGTTTTTGGTCCTCCATATGAAAAATGTTTGGGCACCCCTGTTTTCATATAATGTGATATTGTTTAGAATTAAATGATTGATAGCAATGTATCTGTTTTTATCTGGCTTTTGACAACCTTAAAGAATTCCAATCCTTTGAAAAACAATGTTTATTTTTTTCTATACCACCTGCGGTTATTTACACAGCCAGATCATTATATATTTAAAAGTACAGAGTCATAAAAATAAAAAAATCATCATTCATGAAAATTACATATGATTTTTCCAATTTATTATATATAATAAAACAATAATAAATAAAACAATTTACAATAATAGTAATAATAATAATAATAATAATAATAATAATAATTTAAAAAACTATTTATTCAAAACAACTTTTCAGCTGAAATATTTTGAAAACATACCGAACTTGAACTAAAACATGGCCTAGAAAAAAAAGGTTATACTAAAATGTTAGTTCATAAAGGTCTTATAAAAGCACATTTTGGCTTCCTGCCAGACTAACCGTGCTTCCTGTTAACCTGGTTCTGAGGGATGATGATCTGGCAGGAGTTGGCGTCGCTGGTGTTTTTTATAGGGTGGCTCAAGATGCAGATGACTCTGATCACCTGACCCACCTTGTTGACTCGGTCCTTGATATAACTAGGGTCGCAAATGAGCTGCTTGCAGCGAGCGATCTGAACATTAAGAATAAACAGCGAGTCAAAAGCACGTTTTAATGATGAATCTAAACTTCCCATATAATGTTTGCCAGACACTCACCTCTCCCTCAGATTTGACGCCCACCACTTTGCCATTCTCGACAACAATTTCCTGAATGGGCTTGTTCAGCATGTAGGTTCCTCCATAAATGGCACTTAATCTGTGAACCACAAAAATAAACTAGTAGTACATGTATAAAGTACTGAAATGCTGTGTGGTGGTGTGAAACCGGCAGTGGTTGTGAAAACTCACCTGGCAAAGCCTTGGGGCAGTTCTCCCAGGCCATAGAGAGGGTACAGATATGGACTCTTTCCATACCTCGCCAGAGACTCGCTGTACAACTTAATCCTGTTTATCGTCTCTATGCAGGGCTGATCCAGGTAACTAGACGGATAAAATCACAAACACCACAACAGCTTTAGCTTCATAGCACAAACACAGATGAAGGGTGTTTCAAGTGAACTTTCCTCTAAAAGCAGATGAGGTTTTTGACTTACTCGTCTGTGCGGTAGAGAGCGAGAGCGTGGCCGGTGAAATCAATGACATCCTGGCCCAGGTCGAACTTTTTGTACACATCTCGCATGGTGGTCTTTTTAGGGTCCACTCCTTCCATGGTTTTTGGGTCATTTTCGTCAAAGTTGGCAACAAACACGAGGAACTTCCTGAATCTTCTTTTCTCGAAAAGTCCCATGAGGCCTGAAAGATGATCAATATACATGCTTACAACATTTACAGCAAGATACAACATGCTGTTTTTTATTCGTAAATAAATCAGCCATGATAAATGACACTTTATTTTGATGGATTTGGATTTTAGCAGCCAAACACACAATTTCATTAGGTTTCAAAATAAACCAAAAAGGAAGTAGAGAGGGACGACTAAAATTATAACATAATGGCACTTCCTCTTGCACTCGCATTAGAAAAAGTGTCATCTGTTTAGGCTACAGTGAGTTTAGTATTGTTTATGTACTATTAAAGTATTTATTTTTATATTAGGTCTGTCAAACTCAAATTAAACAGGCAATTGTAATGTACAGATTTTTATTTTGCATAGTTCTTTAATAGTAAAGTATATATTACAATATAAAATAAGGAGGAAGACCTAGGACTATCTTTGTGGTCTCTTTAGCAGACTAAAGCTGGGGTCACACTGCACTTTTCTTCCCACAGACTTCCTAAACATGGACCAATCGCTCACTTTTTTTAATGTCTAATCATCTGGTTTATTCCGCCCCTTTTCATAGCGCCGTGAAACAGAATTTCGCCCAAATAAACTCCAACAGGGTATATACAGAAATCCAAAAGGTCATTTCAATACCTTTTTAAAGACCTTCTCAGAACAGTTGTGGTTAAATAAATTAATGGAGCACAACCATGCAACAAAACTCAGATAAGCTCGGAAGAAACTGAAGACAGACTGAAAGAATAAATGATGTGGTTGTTTTCAGCGACAGGCGTCAGCCATTGATTAAACTAGTCTTTCTCCAACCAGGAGTATGCAAACTTACATTTTCCCATTTTGCCGTCTGTTTTGCTCTATGGTTTCGCTACATGTGGAGCACGTCGCATTACCTTTCCGCGTTTGTTTCAAATTACGTGACATCACCCAGACGATGGAGCTTAGCCGGACATGCCCTGGCCCGAACCAATCTAGTGGATTGAGCATGCCGTTGTTAATATTCAGAGGAAAATAAATATATATCCTCTTATTGGAGTCAAACACTTTGGACAATGCTTCAACAAAATTTAAGACATCGTAAAAACGCGATCAAGACTTTAATACCTTTTAAGGGTCTTAATATTTTTATAATTGTTTTATCAACTTTTAATACTTTAAGACCCTGTCTAGTGTGACAGCGGCATCACTTTCTTCAGTTTCCACAAAACAAAGAAGCCCTGAATAAATCTAAAAAAAAAATATATATAATATTAATAAATTATTAATATATATAACTAAATGAATCTAGATAAATATCCAAAATCTGTCAAGTAATCAAAAACTGTGGCTTTAATTTTTTTCAGTATTCTCAAGTTTTAGTTTTTATTTCACGTTAATAAATTTGGTCCTTCGATGTATTTAAGTTTATCAGTTAGTTACTAAGGCAACTTTGTAACTAATAATTATACCTAATTTTAGGTTAATTTTAATGCACAAAAAGTTCTAATCATTTTAGGTTACAACATTAACCCTTGTTCAAACAATAAAACTCTCCAGTGTACTTGGCTGCAGTCTCTGCCTCAGATGGCAGGACCATGGGCCGCCCACAGCCTGCTCACTGACCATCTGATGAACGCTGCATACAAAATGGCAAGAGCTAACTTAAAATCTCAGCCTTTCCCCAGTCCAACAGGAAATCGCAAAAGATTACTGTATTTGGTATGAAGCCTTGTCTTATTTGTTCACCACTGTAGACAATCAATAAGCATCACTTACTGGATGCCAGAGCTTCAGTCTCGGTGGAGGGCACTTTGTAGATGCTGCCCTTTTTGTAGACAAAGCTTCCCTCGATCACTTTGAAGTCCAGATAACGCGTCACCTGTGTGATCAGCAGCATGCGAACCAGCTGACCTGTCAATGTGAAAAGGACATACAACACCAAATGCTTTTACTGGCTTCAAATAAAGCATGTATAGAGACTGAATTCCCATGTATTGATCATTTGTATTCTTGAAGCATTACAAAAAAAGGAAGCTGGTTCAGAATGTGCTGCATATTTGACCAAAAAGTAACATCTAAAACGTAACGATAAAGTAAGAAGTCATTGCTTCATACCGTTGGCCATGAGAAACTTAGGAATGAGGTCCACGTTCCAGTCGCGGCCCTTTCCCATGGACTCAGGAGGGCTACCAGGAAGGCTGAAACGCTTGAACAACTGCGAGCAAAGCAAAAGAACATATTAGCATCAGTGATTTAGAGATGATCTGTGAGGTCAAACGGTGGCTTACATCCTCCAGCGGGGTGATGGACGCGCTTTCTCCTCCATAGTAGGAGTTCCTGTCCATGTGCAGCACCTTCTTCCCCTTCACGGACATGATCCCGGACAGGATGCATTCCTGGAGGAAACACGTGAATGGCAGCTTTAGTACAACATATCTCAGACATGTGACCACAATGACTATATTATGTATTTTGGTCTTTAAATATAAAGCTTGTTTGTTGTCCAGAACCAATACAATCAGAATGACAAAGAAGACGTGCCTTTAAAACAAGCCCTAGCACATTTTTGGACTGCTTTTCAACAGAGTAGGTCAAAGGAATTTAGCAGAGGAATGTCCTGTATGGTTTACAAAAATTTTTAGAGCAGACAACTCTGCTCACAGTAGCTAAAACTTAACCTAGACACAGCTGTATAAATGATAACGTAGTGCAGGAATGAACTGAGCATTTAATAAACTAGAAAAAGTTTAGATATTAGTATCAGTATTATTAGTTTTTAAGATATCTATATGATAGTGTGCTCCAAAACGGTGACAAAATTAATGTTTAGAAGACAAACATGTAAAGCTTGTCGTTTCTCACTTCGGTCTAAATGGATCCATGGTTTTATTCATGTCATTGCGTACTAGTTTTTTCATCAAATCATAACCAATCAAATGCTCTCTATCTGAAATGCCCCGCCCCCTTCAAGACACTTCTCATTTTGTGAGTAGGCTACACTATGTCCCACCTTCTGTTCATGTTTCGGTTGATATTACGTCAAACATCGGATAAAAATGCACATTTCAAAGCGCTTCATGGGACCTTTAAGCCAACTATGACCACTCCAGACGGAAATGATCAAGGTATATTTTGAGCTAGCTTTTATTTTTATACATATTTTGAGCTAGCTTTTTTGTTTGTTTGTTTTGTTACAGCTTTTGTGCAATTTTATTACCCATTTTAACCAAATAAAGAAAAATGATAACGTTTTTCCATCTAAATCATAAAATGCTGAAACACTGTGCTCTCAGGCCATCTTAAAACATTACAAGCAGCAAACCTAAAGGCCATGTGATGGAGTGGACTTTACACGCAACATAGGCCATCAAATGACTCAAAGCGATTAACAACAGTAACTCATTATACGGCAAACAACATCACTTTTTTGCATTTCAGGCCAAAAACAGTTCATTGCACAAGTGCGGTGAGAGTAATGAGAGTAACAAAAGCCATCTGAGAGCAGCCGAGCCAAGTCCTTAGCATTACAAATATGCAAGCAAATATCTAAACAAGCGAACTGCTGTTTTGTATCACACTTCTAAGTTAAGACAGGTTATAAACAAGTCCACCTACTGAATAAACAAGAGCTATATAATTAGAAATAGAAAAGAAATATTGGTAATGTTTATGTAATTTTATTTTTAATATGCATCACAAATGCTCCCTTGCAAAGATAGAAACCTCTGTATATATCAAGATACCAGTGAATGCATGGTTAGGGGTTAACAGACTTGCTTTTCAGCTTTTTTTTTTAAGTCTTGGGACTGGGAGGGCAACAAAAATGCTGTTTCACACGTCGAAAGCCAATTTCTCAAGCCCCCACAATCAATGTCTTCACTTTAAGAGTCCATTACTCGTTGCTTAGCTCAAAAAGGATGGTTTAATCTGAAACACAATGACTGTTCGCTAAACAAAAGGATGATTTTTATAAGTATAATAAGGGTTAAACATTAAGTGCAGCTATAAACTGTACTGCAGAGAAATTTATCTTACAAAAGAATCAAGCTGCAGTCACATGAAAGGCCATAAGAAATGTTGCTGACATTTGTCTCCCTCTTTCATGGTGCTAAAAACACCTGCTGGGATCCAGCGTTCCTCCATCACGAAAGAAATTGTCACGCTTCACTAAAATGCTTGTAACACTCTTTTTGCAGCCACAAGTTCAATTATCCAGTGTTTGATGTCGCTTTTGTTTGTTGCCTTTTTCCCCATCAATGCACCATAGATGATTCATCACATAATGCTGGGAAAGAGGCGCATCTACACAATACACAGAGATAGCACAGCTGCCAATCAAAGACAACTAAAGTGCAAAGACGGTGACATAATATAGGGCCAATGATTGATTTTCATGATGTGAAAATGTGGAAAGAATCATCTAAAAAGCTTTTTTTTTACCTATTTTATGTGAGGAAACATCTCCACAAGAATTGCTCGACATAAAAGTTTGGTTAAAAGCATAAATATCACTACAATGCCTTAAAAATGTAACACAAGAAATAACAATATAACATCCCTTGTATTTTTGAAATTACTGCTTAAGTGTTATTTTTCTTGTTTTACATTTTAAAGGGATAGTTCACGCAAAGAAAAAAAAAAGTGTTGACTCATCCTTGACATCCAAACCAGTTTAAACTAATACTATGGAAGTCAACGGTTACAGGTTACCATTATTAGTCCAGTCTACCTTTATTGTCATTCCACTACATGTGTGTACATACAGTGGAACGAAATGTCGTGTCTCGCAGGACAACGGTGCTAAATAATTTAATCATAAATACAGCTTTTTTTGAAAACCTACGCATAACTAACATATTCTATAAGATACTAAACTATACAAACAAGACTGAAGGCTTTACAAGTACTTTTACACAAGTCTGAACAATGTTGTGCAAGATATTAAGGTATTTAAGGTTGGAAATTGTGGGAAAGAGTAATTTAAGGTTGAGGGAAGCAGCGCAATATGATTGTGGTACATTTATCGTAAACATTGTTTTCCTTATTAAGTCCTTGTAAGATGAAGTTTAAATAAAGTATCAGGTGCATAAGAGAGAAGAGTGTTTCTACAGGTGGTTTGTCAAGCCAACTCACCTGTATGAAGCGCAATTTAAAAATGCACAATGTTTCCAAGAGACATGGAATGATTACGAAAGTGTCTACAGTGCCTATGTGCAACCTGCTGCAAGAGTCAGAGAGATAAGAGGGTGTCTTTTCTACAGGTGGTTTATTAAACCCACTCACCAGTATGGGGCTAGGCATGGGTCTGTATAAGTTTTGAACGGTATGAAAACCTTGGATAAAAATATCTCGTTTTCATGCTATTCTGATTACTGCTCTAAAATATGCTCTTTTTAAATGTTTGGGTAGAAAACAACAACTTTTCTACCCCATTGAACACAATTTATTTTATTTTAGGAAACATTTATAGTATTTTGGAACAGTAAATATGTCAGGTTAAATAATTTAAATAAATCGCTGACTTCTGTCATTCTCGTTGAATTCACAAACAAGGATTCATTTACCAAACATTAAAAACCTTACAAATACCTTAGGATCGGTACAACCGAAAATTTTAGCAATTTTAAAAACTTGACCATCCTATACTGCAGTAAACCTTGAAACTGGTTTTCGCACCATGCCTATATGTGACATTCTCAGGAATGCATGGGGGGGGGGATTTCAGAGGGGGGTAAATTGACTGGAGTTGAGGGCTCTAACAGCCTGTGGAAAGAAGCTGTTGAGTAGTCTATATATTATTAACAAAAAAACGGTACAAAGATAATGATAGGATGACGAGTATGAGTAAATGATGGCAGAATATTTATTTTTGGTTTTAACCATCCCTTCAACATGAACAAACATGGATTAAAATACAAACCCATCTTAAAGGTTTCTTAAAAGATCTCCTTTCTTCAAATATCGAGGTCACATTGAAACAAGTCTCTTGTCTAGACATTTATTTGATAATTCATTTCATTTATTTATATATAGCTCTAGTAATAAGTGGTTTACTACAAAGTTATAACCACAATAACAAGGCTAAATAAGAATTCCTATTACCACACGTGATAAGCTGGACAAGAATCTTGTGACATTTGTTCTTTTAAAACTCAGAGGATTTTAAGCATCAACACTCCCAACTTTCAGCCACTACAGCAACCTTCTCAGGATAAAGAGATTATGCAATAAGCCATGTAATACCAGAGCCGCACTACGCTCAGAGGAACCGTAGCCTCAGGAGCTGAGAGGAATACCTCATAAAACAGCGGAGATGGAAGCAATGTTGTTCATTTATCGCTCGCATGCCACCCTCAGCTTACCATTCTAGTCTGTTTTGCAGAACTGAACATGAGAAGTCAGTCTCGGTTCCTCTACAAAACAGACCAACGCCTCTCTGGGGCTCTACTGATAGCCTAATGCTCCTCTGCACAAAAACCTACTCTGTTCACTTCCCGCACTTCCTGTTTTAGGGGAACCACTTTGTTTAGGTTTATTTAAATGCATTACACTAAAACAATGCACATTCAATGTACAAAGTATCTCATTGGTTTGGAGGATTAGAACTTAAAAATCAATGTACGCTTTTGGAAAAGTGCATTTCAAGGCTGATTTAAATAAAAGGTTAACAAGCACAAATGATCTTGATTAAGTCAAGGAAGCCAAGTATTCAGGGGACAGTCCCAACAAACAAACGACCATGAAGAAAACTGATAAGTTCAGAAGCAGCCGGGAGTGATTTTCCTATTTGGGTTTTCTCTGATGCAAAACCACTAGATAAATATTTATTATTTTGCATACTATGAATAATGTAATTTTGCAAGCGATAGCTCACGTAATCTGGGTTACCACTTGCACGCATCATGCTACCTTAATTATAAGTGTACAACAACTTCCTGGCTGGTGAACAGGCTTTTAAAGCATCGTAATAGAATATGCAATGAGGATTTTGTTTGACTTGCGGGTGTGGTTGTTTACGGACCTATTCTGACGCAAGAGGTAATGTTAAAATTGATTCATTCTGTCATATAATTTGACAGAAAAATACATAAAAAAAACTCCCCGCCCTTAAAATAACTATGAAGTCAAGCTCTTGTAAAAACAACACATCAGCACAGAGTGTCCACTGTTAGCATTATAGACATATTTATAAAAAGAAAAACAGCATACTAATAACCTTTTAGGAGATTTACAAAGAATTAAACGATTCTGCATTTGTTAATAGAAATCGTTTATCAGCTTGACACATGAGAACAAGCTGTCTAGCGCTAGCTAGCACTGTCAAAATACTGAAGACGCTGTATATGCGCTAAAACTAGACAGTAAAATAATGAAACACAACAGATATTTGGTGTTTACTATCTTGATATCCAGCAAGGTGTAACTGTGATTTGAAGCAAGCGTGAAACATCGTCAAAATGTGTAACCAAGGCCTGTGAGGCAGCGGCTCTGAGCGCCAATAGACGACTGTAACTGAAGCTAAAGTTAGCATAGCACTGGATTAGCATATACCGTTCAGTTCGAATGAATGCCTATTAGCCTGAGGCTAACGCTAGCTCCGTTGCTAATTAGCATATCCTATAGAGTCAGACAGGCTGCTGATTAGCATGATGCTAAAATTAGCATGTTAGTAATTAGCCTCCTGAAGTGAGCGGCAGACTCACAGCACTGCCTAGCAATATCGAAACGGCTTTTGATTGCGATTTTTCGGCAAAGTACGCGTGCGTGTTTGGATTAGATAATGATCTGATACCGTTAGCCCGGTTCCCAACACGATAACGTCGTATTCTTCATTCATCTTTCCTCGTCTTTAATCCCCTTTTCCTATGCGTCGGCCTGAAGAAAATGGAGATCTTGCAAAGCTGGAAATGAAAGAAGTGCGCTGTCACGTCACCCACTGTGGGTGTGGTTGGAAAGGGCAGGGCTTGTGCGTTAGCGCGTTCTGAGATGCAATTGGTGGATTTTGCTGTCAATCACGCACGATGAAAGCTCCGCCCCTGATCACCTGCATGGGGATTTTGGTTCATCACACTGACTCGAATCTCTTAAAAACCTTCACAAAAACACCACACACTTAAAGCTAAACAAAAGCTGCCAGTAGTAACAAGGGTTAGATTGTTTCCACCTCAAAATTATTTAATTTTCTTTAATGCAAATTTAACAGTAAAGCTAAGACAATATACAATGGTTGCAATTAATAGATAATAACAGAGGAATAGCAATGCATTAGGTATATATGCATGTTTTGTAACTGTTGCTCTTGGGAGATCATTAAAATAACTTTTTATATGCATAGTTCTGCACTGTTCTTTGTTTTTATGACCCTTACAAAAAATAACCATGGTTTTACTATAACAGAAGTATACTAACCATCTCTGTGTAACAGAAGTATATTAACCATCTCTGTGTTTTGATCTTTATGACCACAGATTTACTAAAAATATTGTGGTTAAACTATGATTCCAGAAGCAAAACCATGGTTAATTTGTGGCTACCATGGTTTAACTACAAAAACCTTGCTGTTGGTGGTGTTTTTCCAGTTCAACCATTGTAAATTTTATTAAGGGGAGTAATGAAATCATTCATCGATCACAGATTTTTAAAATCCAGACAAATATAGAGACATCACAGTGATATCTGTTCATTTATTTCATCCACCAGACGGCTCATTTCTTTCCGGTTCAGTTGTAAACTGGGCACAATTCACAAAAGATTTATTTAAAACATCATCACTTATGTCTGCCCCAGCTTCTTTCCACTGTAATATGTCAAAATGTAATTTATTGGTACCTTCTCGGTTCCTTATTTACGTATTGTGTTCCATCCTATTGAGGAACAGAAGAACATAGTCAAGGAATCACATACAAAGCCATGAAACAGAGCTGCACAGTTAGAAATCAGACATAAACAAATTAAATAAGGCTAGCTGCATAGTCATAAACAAATTAAATAAATAATGTCTCAAGTATATGGCTCCTGTTATTTTGGGCTAACCGGAGAGGAGTTTGCATACGTGCATTACATGAGCTGCACCACCATATAAAAGTTCCACAGGCTTGATTGCAGTAAGCCTGATAGGGACATTTTAAAATAATTGATACATTATATTTGAAGTGTAACTGTTTTTTGTTTGTTTTATTTTATTTTGTTTTGTTTTGTTTTGTTTTGTTTTGTTTTGTTTT
>CAIGQQ010002477.1:4087673-4139447 GCA_903798035.1 Danio albolineatus
AGACAGACAGACAGACAGACAGACAGACAGACAGACAGACAGACAGATAGATAGATAGATAGATAGATAGATAGATAGAGAATAAGTACATGATTAATTCATTGAGATCAGAGAGAATTTTACATATATCATTTAATATTTAGACTGGGGGCATTAGCCTTTTATTACAGCACAATTTGCATAATTTATCAATACCGTTTGTGTACAACCACAAAAACCATGACAGTTGGAATATTTTTTTTTTCATCAGTTTACATTAAGTGGAAAACCAGACGGATTATACAAGCATATCTTTGTACAGTCGGCATACATATTTAGGTTTGATTCATTTCTCGTAATCTTTTTTTTTCCCTCTTTTCGTAAATAGAATCTGGACACAAAAATAGTATGAACAACAAAACATGCAACATCCAAAGTGAAAACACCGCACTTTTCCTGATTCTACTCTGAGTCAGTAAGGTCAGCATCTGCTCTTTATTATTATTATTATTACTATACAGGGTTAAATCTGTGTCTGTTGTGCAGGTCAAGTCCAGTCCAGTCCGTCAGAGGCAAGCATGGGGAAAGCTTTTACCCTAGTGCATGTACAACATGTAACACACAGATCAAAAACACAGTCGCTCTGCTCCTTTCCCTCAAACATGCTCTTCTCTGAACCAGAAAACGAAATACAAGATCCTATTTGTACAAAAAGAAACGTATTATTTTATTTACATGGCTCCTTTTTTATTTAATTTTTATGTATTTTTGCGGAGGTGAAAGAGTTAGTGTGGCGATAAAGTGAAAGAGATGCATGCACGGGCTATTCGAAGGAGGTTGCGTTGGTTACAATGAATGCTCTTTCTCCTCTTAATTTGTAAACATAAAAAATAGTAACGCACATTCTGAGAGATCAGAATATAATAAAGTGAGAACCGAGCATTGTGTATAAAGCTGAGTGCGCTGAGATAGTGGTGTTTCCAGACACTGTGACTGAATGGATGAATCTGCTATGATCCTGTAAACACACATTTAGCTATGTACATTTACACACTAACAGTAAAATAGCGGAGTAGGTTTAACCACCCAAGGTTTTTTGCAAAATAATAATCAAAAATGTAATAAAATTAATAAACAAGCACCAAGCAAAAGACAAAATATATATAACTAAACTTTAGGGGGAAAAAAAAACAACTTAAAAATTACAAAATAAAAGTCATTATAATGCATTACGACCATTAAATGATAAGCACAACAGATGCCTTTTGGGTTGCATAGAATAAAATACACAGAACCTGCGGGTTTTGGTAGTTTGGCACAGGTTAAAGGTCGATTTAACCCTTAACGCTGGACATTTGTGTACCGTAAGTGCTTGACTTGTTAAATGGCTGGGTTACGTTAAGGTTATATCCACACATCCTGTTTAAAGGCATAATAAAAACATATACATAACGCTAATGGCATTTCAGTGTCTGAGGTGGCCACACTTTTCAGAAACTATGAGATGAGCGTGTGTCAAAATGTGTGTAAACTCAAAACGATGCGATGTCATCACCCTGATCCTCATTGTCGCCTTTGTAGCCGAACCTGCTTAGAGCAGAGAACGGCTAATAACGTATAAGCAAGGCTTTTACATCGAAACCTGAGTGTTTAGGAGTTTGTTTTTCATAAAACATAGGCTAATATTAACATCGTAATATGAAAACGTCCGGACAAGACATGACGTTGACCCATTCGAGCTCTGATCCATCTGTGGAGGTTTTAACAGTGCTTGACTGATTTAAACGGCAGGATATTTCTTGATTTTTTGGATGAAAACTATAACAACAACAACAAAAAAGCTAGCAACCTACATTCAAAAATGCTAGACTCAAAGTGCAAATCATATAACAGTGCTGGATTTGACAACTGATGCTGCATACTAGAAATATTTCATCTGTCACATTCATCAAACAAGACCTCCCATTCACTTCCTGTGCGAGACTGGCAGTTTTCTTAAACGGTTATATCACTGATTCCCTCTGAATCCGCTGATGAGTTCTGTATCGCTCAGCCAAAGGCCAAAGTGTTACTTGTGTGAGTGGAAATAACCATACTGACACAAAGAGTCATCACAACACCCAATAAATCATATTTCATTCATTTAAATCTGTCTATAATATACCATAAAATACTCTGCTAATCCATTGATAATGTGCTTAAATATTCGTTCAACACAATAACATCTGAGAGGGAATGTAAAAGAAGGATAACGGAATCGTCTCTATCATACAAAAATAATATATATATATGATATCTGTCTGTTAAATAATCCTTTATGAATAATGCACAAATTACTGGGAACAAATAAACGTTCGCTCTATCGTCTACGGTCTGTCGTGGCCCAATGTACACATATTATTTTATAGATACGCCAGTAAGTGATTGTGAAAGTGCATGTACACATATGTATGAACGTTACGTGAATCTCCAGCTCACTTTTTTCCAGATCTGCATCCTGTCGCCAGGGATCAGATCTTTCCTGTAAACACCATTGTACACCTGTTTCTCCATGGCTTGGGTTAACACAATCACGCGTGCCAGTGCAATCGGGAATCTCCCCGTGTCGGCCCTCCAAATTCAGCTCAGTTTAGTCCCAAAGAGTGCGGCAGAGATGTGCCGGGTCTGTCCTCGCGCCTCATTCGACCGCCTTCTTTAGGAGTGGATCTGAGCTGTGCTGGCCAGCAGCTTGTGCCAGCTCACCACCCGTTTGCGCAGGTCTACTTTATCCAGCCACACGTACGCTTCACCGATTAGGGTCTTCTTTACAAACTTGCCTCCGTTTGAAACGAGAAAGAGCTGCGAGGATTGGACAAAAATAACATTCAGTCATTTTTTGTTGGGCCAAATCTTAAGTGTTGTACAGCGGAGACTAAATTTAGCCCACAATTTCCCACAAATTCCCTAAATGTTGATTAGTTATCATGACAGTAGTAAGGAGCAGTTTTTTATGCTGTACGTTTCATGATTTACAAAGATTCTGACAGTATAATAAACTTAAATGTGCAATGCCCGAGAGAGCTCAAATGCGCTGCAATACTAACTAACTGAGAAAACATCTTCGTCAGTTCGACAATATATTAAAACACTTGTAAATACAGAAACAGGCTGCACAAACCACAACAGAAAGGTTAGGGACGATCATGGGTGCTATTTACAATCAGCTGTGTTGTTGAAGATCTGAGAGGTAAGGGTTTTTTATGTTTAACATGTTTACTTTAATTGTTGTTTAATTGTGGTTCCTTTTAAAAACTAGGGTTGTTCTGATATATGCAACCGATACCACACAAAGTTTAGTTAGTTAGTTAGTTGAGCAACTATATTTTTAAACAAGATACAAGACCGCAAGCTGCGCTTAATGCAGCAAAACCAGACATCCATTATTTTTGGCTGCTCAGAAAGCAACCACAGGAAGCTGTGCTGTGTGCTGTGTTTTTTGGACAGTATTTCAGACTATAACCAACCAGCTAGAAAAACGGTGCTGCAATTTCGGGTGCTGCACAAATATTATCAACTTAACACAAGTAACTTAATAATGCACTTCATTCAAATGAGGTCAGTCAATGAGCAGTGTTGGGGAAAGTTACATTTGAAAGTAATGCATTACAATGGTGAGTTACTCTCCGAAAAAGTAACTAGTTGCATTACTTAGTTACTTTTTATAGTAAGTAATGGGTTAAGTTACTTTTGAGTTACTTTTTCTGACCTGGCTGAGCTTGATCTCTTTCAGAACTTTTTTTTTCTTTCTTTTTTTAATAGAGGAGCTCTGCAATTAACTGTATAACCTACACCTACATTTACTTTTGAAAAAACATATCAAAATTGATATTTTAGGATAATGTTATCTGAGAACTTCCTCACCCCAGAGCCTGACGTGCCGTATATACAGATTATTGAAGGTTTAAAGCAGGAGTGTCCAAACTCGGTTCTGGAGGGCCAGTGCCCTGGAGAGTTTAGATCAAACTTGCTTCAACACACCTGCCAGGAAGTTTCTAGTATATCTAATAAGAGCTTGATTAGCTGGTTCAGGTGTGTTTGATTAGGGTTAGAGCTAAACTCTCCAGGACTCCGGCCCTCCAGGACCAAGTTTAGACACCCCTGGTTTAAAGCAACGATCGCTACTTTCGTACTATTTGTCTTAAGATTTAAGTAAAATCATTGTCCATTGAGATAATCCCTTTTTCCTTTTCTTTGATGCGTTCAAAATAATAAACATTCTCTCACTGACTGCGTGATTCATTGTGACTACTTAAATTTTATTTCAGCAATTTATTTACTAAACTAAAAAGTAACTTGTGCTACATTTTCAAAAAAGTAACTCAAATATTATTACTTAAGTAATGCATTACTTTATTCATTACTTATAAAAGTAGTATTATTATGTAACTTGCACTACTTGTGATGCATTACCCCAAACATAAAGATTGATTACGAATGATAAAGATTACTAGAAATGATCAAGTTTACTGTTTTGAATGACTAGTTACTGTTGCAGTTTTGTATTTAAAACCTTTAATGTTTTTATTTAACAAACTTGATTATGCAAGATTTAAAGAGATTATCCTTCCATCCATTTCCATCGCTTATACAGAGCCGGAAATGTGTCTGCGACCCCTTAAAAAGAGACAAATCCAGCTGCTTCCAGTTTACAGTCTACGCTATATACAAGCAACAACCGTGCGACTCAGACATTAAAATAAGCAAATCTTTGACAACACCACTGAGTTTGGTTTGCCACCTTTTGTAGTCCCCTCAACACATTTCCGTTGTGGTCGTTTCTGTATTTTCATGTGTTGTGAACATTTGTAAGCAAGTTTTTTAAACCGATGAAGATATTTTCTCAATTTGCTATTGTTTTTTTGCTTGTGTTTTCTTAACTTGCAGTGTATCTGAGCTTTCTTGGCCCTATTGTTGATCTCCACTGAAAATATTGAACCCATGTCTGACGTACCTGAATGGAATGACCTGTGGGGTTCATGCAGAAGCGGAAGGTTTCGTTGAAAGATGGTTCACGATCGTGACGACACACTCTGGTCTTCTTCTTGATGATTCTTTTCTGAGTAGCCACATTCACCACATAGAGCTTCACATACAGGTCTGTAAAAAAACAAGTGTGTTTGAAACAACTCGCCAAATCTAGAAAATCACCTTCCTGCCTACCATTGGTCTGTGGCAGGAATATGTGGGTGTAGATCTATTGTTCCACCTTTGCTATATATAGTGCGCGTAAACATGTTTGCAGTCACATGTTTTGTTACCTGGGAGGTGGTCGGGAGACTTGAATTTGTAGGTGATGTTTCTGCACTGTAGGATCTCAAGCACCAGGTGTTCTCCCTCTGTCTTCATCTCTTTCTTCAGGGCGATTTTAATCTCCCCCATCACCTGAGTCTTACCTAAACACACACACAATATAAACAGGTCAGTATCTCAGTTCCTCCACTTATCTCTTTATCTTTTCCTCCCCTATTCTGTAAATCTTTGATCCATGTAAGGAGCATTCAGACAGTGATAAAGGATTGAGCACATTTATAGCCAGAGGAAATAGATTAATATGGGAGGAACTATTTAAATTCAGTCTTTGATATGTCTTAGATAAAAGTATACACACTGAATGATCACTAGTATTCAACAAGGATGCATCAGATTGATCATCTATGGCGTTAAAGAGTGTGCATTGTTAAAAAAAAGATTGATTTTAGTTTAGTTTCCTTTATTTTGTCATTTAAAACATCACAATAAATTGTAATGCAGAACAAAATTACGTTGCATTAGACCCAACAAGAACATAAAAAGCATCACTATAGAAACACTATAAAATCCTAACATAATAAATAAGCTTCTATGATTTCATAAATAAATAAAATAAAGTTATTTAAAATATAACCCAATTTAAACATTTCTGATAGGAATAACTTTATACTTAAATATATATTTCACCATTTGTTATAATAGTTGTAATATTTATGCTAGTTTAATTACTATTTATTTATTGTTTCATACTAGCCATCAATAGTATTTAAGATACGGTATTATTTAAAAGTCTTATAATGACAGGATAAAAACTATAATGAAACCGCACTGATTTGCTCCTCAGGCTTCTGTAACTTCTGCCTGATGGCATGAGCGTGAGCAAACTATGGTCAGGGTGGGTTGGATCCCTTAAAATGCTATTTGCCCTAGCCTAGACAGATAATATGTGATAGAGTTCCTCGATTGATGTCATTTTGACTCCAACAGACCTTTCTGCTGTTATGCTCTTTGAGTCTTGCTAATCACAAAGGAATCCTAAAAATGCATCACAACTTCCACAAATGAATTTTGACATTATTAAGAAATAAATATATTAAAATACTGACACTGAGGCCTGGAATAATGGGTACTGAAAACATCAGTTTTGCTATCACCGGAATAAATGACAGTAAACTAAGTTAGTTTTGTAATTATAATACATTTTCATAATGAATTATAAACATTTACATATTATACATACATATACAAAAATATTACATTTTTTGATCTAAAAATAAATAAAAAAAGGAATTACAGACTCTAAATCTTATAATAAAAGTCTAATTGTAAGTAATATAATCTATTAAATTATATTAATAAACACTTTATAATAATATGAGTAGTTTAGATGCAAAATTATGCAGTCAAATACACTGCTAATGACACAAACGAGCACAAATAAGCACACACCATCCCATGCAAACATTACCCTCTGCATCTCCATGAGCGGATTTCACAGCTTCTGTGCCGTTTGGAATCTTTCCACTGAATGATAATTAGCATCAGGTCAGAGTGCCAAGAAAATGCAGATAATAAGAAGGCATTAAAAGGCGTTTTGGATACAATCAAAAAAGTTACTATTATAAAAACACCATGATTGGTTAGCAATTATATACAGAGTCATACGGAAAAGCACTTACAATCTGGGAACCTGGAAAATAGCACTATCCACCGCATTCGTCCCGCCCTCTTCATCCAATAGGCTAAAGGCACTGCCACTCAGACCGCTATCCAACGAGGCTGCAGTAACAGGAGCATCACCAGATCTATGGCTGCGGGACGCTGTTTTTGAAGTGGACTATGTGAGTTGCATTAATCTCATTAGACTACTACTAGCTTACAACTAGCAAATAAGGGTAGATGTCCACTTATACACTCCAAACACACACTCACAAACACACCGGTAGATACTGGCACTGCTGGCAACATTTATAAAAAGCATGACAGCACTCAATAAATGAAAGGAAACATCACAGACAGAGATATGCTAAGCAGACATCAGATGACAGAAGCAAAAGCACAGACAGAACAAATTAAACTGTTCATTAGTAATCTGTGTGTTTACGTTTTAAACACTGAGTATGAGCAATTATGCTAATTATGTTAGCATTACACTAATTTGTTTTAATTGTTGTTACTTGCGGTTAATCGTATTTTATGTCTTTTTATGTTGATGTATTTGAAAGTGTTTGATCGAGAGTGATGGTGATGGTGTGACGTGGGATGCGTGATTTCAACACGTAATTCATGCACACAGTCTTTTCCAAACAGATTCAGCAACGGCAACATTAACACCAGGCATCTCTTGGGATGTTATGGGGTCAGCACTTCTGTTTCACTACAGTTTAGTCCCCTGGTTTTAGGGAGGCACGTCGCTGGACTGTTGAATCAGACTGAGACTCGCTGCATGAATTTCCTGTGAAGTGGCAGAGAGTGGATTCCTGCTGAAAGTGAGCATCACTAGACCCTACTCACTTGGAAAATCCGAAGAAGGATGTAAAGCTACTTGACCCGTATTTGACATGTCAATCCAACTGTTGTGAATTAGCAAAATTATGGCCTGTTTATATTAGTCTGTTCAGACGAATCCACTTAAAAATGAATAACTCATATGCTAGAACATGAAAACCACAACATGAATGGTAGACTACCGGACTAATTGTGTTTTGAAGTAGTGTTTCCTTACAACGTGATGGTGCAATCCACTGGTTGGCATAGATATTACAGTGATTTTAGTCATTTTTCTGGATCCTTCTATGCAAATCAAAACTTTTCTAAAAAACTAATAAAAAGCATTCTGTTTTTAATGCCCCATTGTCAGGTACATGTTTGTACAGTTTTCTCTGCAATGCAATGGTAAAGATTTTTTAAATCCATGCAGATGTACAGTAGGTCTGCACAGATACCCTCTGCTCATTCAAATGAAAATGCTAAACATCCATACGTGAACAGAAAAGTCATGTATATTTCTGTTAAGGTTGCTTATTCGTTCATTCATTCATTTTCTTTTCGGCTCAGTCCCTTTATTAAACTGGGGTCACCATACAGAATGAACTGCAAACTTATCCAGCATATGTTTTACGCAGCAGATGCCCTTCCAGCTACAACCCATCACTGGGAAACACTCATTCACACACATACACTATGGACAATTTAGCTTACCCAATTCACCTATACCACATGTCTTTGGACTTGTGGGGGAAAACGGAGCACCCGGAGGAAACCCACGCGAACACGGGGAGAACATGCTAACTCCACACTGAAATGCTAACTGACCCAGCTGAGGCTCGAACCAGCAACCTTCTTGCTGTGAGGCGATTGTGCTACCCACTGCGTTCTTGTTGCTATAAAAACCTTAAATATTGTCTATTTGCATCTATAATTCAACTATATTGCAACTTATTACCTGTTAAACTTCAGTGTCTGTAAACATGTACAGTAAAATTATATTTGAACCTGCAAAGTCTTCAATTAACTGAGGGTTTCAGAATTCTTTTTTTTTTTTCAGGTTTGAAAAGAAAGTTTTGAAGATGCGCCACCAAATTTCATGTAATTACAAACTACAGATCTACTTAATCCTAATTTCTGTAATAGTTTTGCTCACTTTCATTCAGAACAACTCATTGTATAGCGTCCCCTTTCCATAGTGCCTTTTGTGAGCACACATACATCTTATGCAAAGTGTCTTCAGCTAGTTCCACTAGTTAGATGTGCGTTAGTAACTCAACATCCTCTCGCTCTTTCTCTCTTGCTGTCATCGGCAATCATACGAGACGTTCAACTCTCACCTCCGTCCGGCTGCGGCCTCTCTTCAGACAGGGCTTTCCTGAGCGTCAGGTGACGGCCGTCAGGGACCTCATAAGCCGGCGACTCAGACGGGGCTCTCTGAATGGTGAGCACACCAACTACGCTGTGCCTGTGGTGCCTCGGGTTGAGGCTGCCATTTTGGGCTGGGGCCATATTTCAGCCACGAGGTGGGAGGTGAGAAGGAGGGGAGGTTTGGAGAGGGGAGAAGGGGGACGAGATGGAGACTCAGAGTATGAACTTGTCACAACATGGACACCACCAGCTTTTACTGTGTAGTCACATGCAGCCACAGTCCGCACGGCCCGGCACGGGCTCACAGCGTTGACTGAGGTGCAGTGTAGGCCAGCGAGAGCCGCAGAGAAAGTGAAGGCAGGGTGGGATGGTGCTTTAAGGAGTGGCGGCCACATGCACGGCCATCTCGTGGAGTGGGGTAGCTGCTGAAAAGCTGGTCGTCTGGGACAAAACAACAACTCAATGGGACAAATAAAAGAGGAGTTAAAGAAAAAGGTTGTCAGGGCTGCTGTGAAGGGCTCAAGTGGGCAAAAGGTGTTGCTTTTGTGTTTGTTGAGGGCCTTTTTGCTCTATAACTTTAATAACATGGCAAGAAGAGCATGTTTTACCTTAAAAAATCTTAGTAGTAAGGCTCCAACATGTCCCTTTGGGGTAAAAGGACAGGTCTGGATGACTAAGTGCGTGACATGTGCAGTCAGATCTCCTCACAGTGATTGACAGGTCTTCGTAATCCAACTTAGCATACTGATTGATGGGCAGCAAAGTGCCAGACTAGGTCAGAAATGGTTTTTGTTTCTGCACAATGTTTAAGTTGGAGCCTATTTTTTAATCTATTCTGAATATTTTTTCTACCATTATTTTATGCATTGGCATATAGGGTGTTCCCTGGAAATCAAACCCATATGCTACAGGAACTGTTCAGAGGTCTTAAGGATGCAATTAAGCTTAAGGATAAATGATTACGTACAAATAGATAAGTTCATAGTTTAGCTTTGTAACTTTAAAATATGAAACACTGATATACATTTATAAATTATCTCTTGACCAGTTTCGTGATAAAAACACTAAATATAACATGCTCTCTTAAATTTAAAAAATGTCATAAAAAAGATAATATGTTTCTGTACAAGTGTATGTGATGTTCTCAACATACTAGTGAGAACATGCAGGCCGGGAGGAAGTGAAGTGACAGACTGTGACCACAAGGGGATCAGAGGAAGAAAAACTGGAGAAACCAGAAAACAACCACGGGGAAAGGAAAAAAACCCAAACGAAGGCAGTGAAAAAGAACAGAAGGAGGAACAGATGAGTGCGAAGGCAGCCATGCTGTGAAGGTTTTATTTGCGTCGTTTACTTGGTTGGAGACGGGGCTGTTGGCCGGCAGCTTCAGCCATTGCTGCGGCATCGTCAAGGTGTGCCCGGGCCGTGCCACTTTTGCCATGAGCACGGGGGCCTCCATGGGGACGGGCTTGACCCTCGGAGAGGGATGGCTTTGAAGAGCTGGGGCTACTGTGAGATTTCTCAATAGTGGGCACCTGCGTGTCTAAAACAACCAGAACCAAATTACCACAAGAGCTGTTTCATTCCCTTCTTCAGCCTATTTATTCATTTAAATTCTTCAAAAATGTCTTATTTAAATTATACATAATTTGAACAGATTATTAGGTTATGTAATTTTTAAAATGATCAAGTCTCCATCTAACTGGTGTGTTGCACTACTGTGCCCTAGTTAGCATCTAAGCAGGCTGCTTGTGTCTGAGCGGCCCTGTCACACCCTGCGTGAGGTGACTGGAGTGAAGCGCTGGTGAGCTCAGCGCCTTAGTGAACTCAACACACATATATGTAGAGCGAAAAGCCAAAGCTAGGAAGCTTGAGATATACAGGATGGAGAGATCAAGTGAAAGCAAGAACAATACAGAGAGAGGAAGAGAAGACAGCATGGATAGAAATGACAGCAGTAGTAGGATGGAAGACAGGAAGACGTCACGTCTGGAAACGTGAAAGGAGAAGTGGCATGCGACGTGCGCTCATACCCTTGGCAGGGTCAGGGAAGATTCCGTGACTACGGCTCTTGATGACCGAGGATTTGGGTGAGTCCTCCTTGCTGTGTCCAGAGGTCTTTGGGGAATGCTGGCTCCCGTGTCCTCCAGGGGGTTTGGGCGAATGCTGGCGTCCCTGTCCTGAGTGAGAGCGCCGGTGATGCTCGCCCTCGCTCTGCTCCTTCAGAGGAAGCCAGCGCGGGACGTTGTCCAACTGGGCCGTGTTGGACAGGTCAATTAATACCTATAAAGTACCATACATGTTCAATTTCGTGATTATTCAGAGATAGTAATGTGAGAGTCCATCTCTTGGATTTGCAGCCTTAAACTTTTACTCACAACCGACCTGGTGTTTAATATTTCAAAGTGTGTTTAAAGCTTGTAGCCTCTCACCTCTCCCAAGAAGTCATTGGCAGAGCTCTTGTCGTAGTCCCACACGCTGACCTCCAGTGTCTTCTTTCTCAACTAAACACACACCACGCAAACACAGAGCATGCAATGCCAATCATTTATTTTGTGACTCTGTCACCATTCATTACTGTTTTCTAGTTTAAACATCCTCAAACAAAATACAACCTGAGTAGTGGTGTTATTAAGATTTATAATATATTCATAATTCAGCAAGTACATATTAGGTTATAGTAAAAAGTTACAGTAAATAGTCTCAAAGGAATAACAAGTGAAGATTTATTATGCTTTCTGCAAAAATACTGAGCAGCACAACTGTTTTCAACAGTGATAACAAGTAATGAGTGATTTCTGAAAATTCATGTGAGAAAGATGAATGCCAGTTAGTTCATAAATATAAATCATTCCATCTAAACTCCTGACTTAAATATATATATTTTTCTTTGCTGTAAATAAAGACCAAAATATCTGTTTTCTGTTAAATTGGCAAACATCTTCAACATGATATGTAGCACTAGAGCATTAAATCCAGATGGTTTTCAACACAAGCCTCACCTACCTACATTCTGTCTTTCTCTCTCAATTAAGAGGCACTGGCCTCGCTTCAATAGTCCAGTAAAAACATATCAATCACATCTGTCAGTGTCTGCCTAAGAGAGCTCAACCGACTAAAGAAGCTCTTTGGTCTTAATTAGACTAAAGCACTTCTGGGAGACAACACACTATTCCCTGTTTACACCAAAAGCCTGAGATTCTCTCTGAAGAGCTTTCATATAATTGAAACCTCAAACTGATATGGAATCTTCAAAGTAAAACATTTTCCATCAAGGTAAAATCAGATTGTTTTCCAGACATCTGAAGCCTAACTTAGATGAGTTTGTTCACCTGTTCAAGGTGGATGTTTTTGTAGATGACAGTCTGGTTCCACTCCGGGTTCAAGGTCTTCTGAACATGCTTGGACCTTCTTTTGTTTTCAGCACTGCAGTTTAGAAAACAAATTCACCAAGAGGTCAGCATTAAGTTAAAACAGAAAATCAGTGTGCACCAAACTTCAACATGAAACACCCCACACTGGTGGCAGATGGTCTGCACGATGGAGGACATGTAGTATAGGCCCACTTGTGTTGTTGCAGGGACCATATACTACATTAGGAACATGATCAAATGCATAACGATGACATAAAGAGCAAAACACAACATCATTAAGCCGTTCATGTCCAAGCCCGGCCAAGTCTTCAATAATCTGCTTGTACTATAGGAAAGAATCACATACCTGGCATTCTGCACAACCATGACCTGACTGTGAAGATCCAGCATGCAGCAAAAACAGACAACAATCAGTGATGAGTGGGAGACCGCAAAGGTGTGTGTGTGCATGTGTGTGTGTTTGCAGTAGCTCATGCATTCATGCCCATATGGAGCCGAGAAATGGAGAGCTCCTGTTTCTGTAGGTTCAATCCAAGTACTGCATGATCAGATGAGAGCCAGAAATGATCCGACACACATACACAAACATACACACCAGCCTACAAACATCAGTCAGCGCTATCATCTTACACACAAACTCAGCTGGCATTGATTTTCCTCGTTTGCTGACTCACTTACAGCACACATAAATAGGTGGACGAGCATACACACACACACACACACACACCTGTTTAAAATTCAGCTAAAAAACTAGGGCTTACACAGTATGCATAATCCTTTCAGGTCTTTCCCACAGACCTGATGCTAATTACAGCTGGATAAGTGATTTTCTGTTTCGTTAACTCTCGGAAAGTAGCCTCTAGGAGAGCTGCTCTGGGAGTTTTAATTTGCAGTGCCAAGGGTAAAACAGGTGGATTTATCTTTCGGCAAGATTCAAGGTACTAACATCTTATTTCAACATCTCAGTAATCTCACAGCTATACTGTCTGGTAGAGCTTTTAGAAAGGTAGAAACTGTCTGACTGACATGTACTGTATATTGACCAACCACACTGAGGCCTCAAAGGGACAGTTCACCTAAAATATGAAAATTACCATATAATTTATTCTCCCTCATGTGGTTTTCAACTTTTTATGAGTTTCTTTCTTCTGCTGAACACAAAGGAAGATATTTGAAGAATGTTGATAGCTGGCACCCACTGACTTTCATGGTAGGAAAAGAAATACTATGGAAGTAAATGGGTTTCAGCTACCAGCATTTTTCAGGAGAAAAAAGAAAGTCAAATATGTTTTAAAAATATTACGGGTGTTTAAATGATAGCAGAATTATCTTTTTGGGTGAACTTTCCATTTAAAGAAGATCAAAGTTTACCAAAAAATGGAAATTTGCTCACTATTTACTTATCCTCAATTGCTTATTAACCTTTATGAGTTTCTTTATGAGGAATATATTTTGCAGAAAGCTAAAAAAGTGTAACCTTTGCCATCCATAGTAGGAAAATCAAATAATATAATAATATAAGTCACTGGTTACAGGTTTGCAGCTTTCTTCAAAATATCTTCCAGTTTGTTCAAAATAAAATCAGACAGGTTTGGAACAAATGAAAGGTGAGTAAATGATAAAATTCAATTTTGGGTGAACTAAACCTTTAAGACTCAATTCCAGTCAGTTGAGTTCTGCGGAAAGTACTTACCCTCTACCTGGCAGCAAGTAAACTTTAACGAATGGATCAGAGTAGCCGTTATTGTCCCGAGGTGCCAGATTTCGTGCTTGGAGAACATGGACGATGAGATTTCCCAGCTGTTTGTCATAATTTATTTGAAGCTGCAACAAAGAAGGAAGAAAATAAATCTTTTTTGCATGAATACACTCTTTTAAACCAACTTTATGATAGAGTTTGCATTCATAAGCAGCCCATTTCTAGTTGTAGGTAGCTAGAAAAGTTCATATTGTTCATTTTTCCACTTCTACAGGTATCTAAATTACAATTTTAAAATTCCACTTGAAGGTTTCTCATGGCCTTAGTAAGCTATTGATATATATGAGTTAATGAGAGTTCAAATATACCTGGATATCTCCCGAAACTGGGTGGGACTGAGTTTTTGCACCCTCAGAGCTCTAAGAAACAAAAACATCAGCAGTAAGGAAATACATAGTTTTGCATTTGACTCTCTGTGTACAAAATAATTGTACACTTGAGATATGTATACCTTGCTGTGGCGTTTCTTGCTGACAGAGGGTGAACCAGGCTGGCCAGGACTGGGAACTGCACTGGAGCCTGCAGACGCTGAGGGTTTATCCAGTGCTGACGCAGAGGAGGACGGCACCTGCTGCTGGGACACTTTCTGCAGCTCGGCAGCCAGCTGCTTAGGGTCCACACCCGGTGACCGCGGTGGTCTTTCTCCTGTATATTTAGAAATCAGGTGTTAGTAGTCAAGTGTCACCGTGGATCATTAAGACAATATCGTTTGATTGTCTTCTTTAATGACTGGAGGTTCTCACCTTTGACCTGGTCTTGCAGGTCTAGATGAGAGCTATCAGAATCAGACAGCATATTTATGTCACTGGAAATAAAAAGACGTTGAGGAGATTAGTTAAGCCAGCAGGAAATCAATATGTGACCATGGACCACAAAACCAGTCTCAAGTTGCATGGCTATATTTTTGGTAATAGTTTCTTTTATGGCAAAAATCATTAGAATATTATTTACAGATCATGTTCCATTAAGATATTTCATATATTTTCTACTCTAAATATATCAAAACTCAATTATTGATTAGTAAAAGGCTTAACTAAACAATAAATCTGCACAACTTTAATGGCAATTTTCTTAATATTTAGATTTTTCTGAACCCTGATGGATGTATCTGAACCAAATGCTGTCCTATTGTAACAAACCATAAATAAATGTACAATTTATTTATTCAGCTTTCAGAAGAAGTGTAAATCTTAATTTAAACAAATATTTTGTGGCCCTACCTGCAACCCCAATATTTCACGATTAAACCATTCTACATTTAAGTCCCTGATATACTTCTAAATACATCAAAGAAAGAACTAGACTCATGTTATTTCAAACAAAATCATAACAAAATAAATTTTGCTTAGACTTCGTTCCAAAAGTTGGAAACAAAATTTTTAGAAAAATTCAGCTTTAGCTTCAAACCATCATTGGTCAATATGAAGTATGTAATAGGTAGGTGTGGCTCTGATGCTTTGCCTTCTTTGACATTGAAATCTTATTAGGTTTAGTTTATCTGCCCAGTTTATCAAGTCATATGTAGGTAACAAAAGTTGTGATTATAATCAACACATTTACATTGTCATTAAGAGAAAAGAACACAAAACATATTCACAATATTAGCTGAGTCAGAATCTTTGCAAAATAAATTCGAAAATTAATTTGCCATTAATACAGTGGGGCTTTAAATATGTTTCATTTAGAGCTGGAGAGAAATAAAAAATAAAAAGCATTGGCCACAATTTATTTTGATGGTCCGTTTGTTGAATTTAAGTTACATTGCAACTAATTCTCATTAGATTATGAGTAGACTGTTAGGTTGGGGTTAGGGTTAGGGTTGGGGTTAGGGTTAGTGTAAGTTGACATGTACTTGCAAAGTTTTTTATAGTCAGTTAAATGTCTGTTGATTGTCAGTATCAACAAATATAAGCAGACAGTCTACTAATACTCAAATGGACCATCGAAATAAAATGTTACCAAAGCATCTAAAGCAGGTAGCACATAACTATTAATAAGCAAATCTGACACTCACAGTCTGATACATAATTCGGCCTCTCCAACCTGGTGACCAACCAGCCCTTGCACCTCCTCATACGTCTTACTACTCAAGGAAATGTTGTTCCACTCCAGAACTTGCATTCCTATGCAAACACACACACACACACACGCACATAAAATCAGCCACTTTATACATTTAATTCTTTACATTTGTTCAAATATGCTGTAATAAGCACTGCAACACCACACATTGTGTTCGATTAAACAAGCTGTGCTGAACAAACCCTTAAAGAAAGGAGAGGAAACACGTGCAACAAAGTTCACGCCAAGTCACAGCAAACCAAAACCTCTCTGCACACTTACACAGATGAAATCGTGTCTTCAGGTAGGCCAGGTATGCCCTCTTTGGGCGTTTCGAACCTCCTACGTTATGTCGAATGCTTGGGGGCCCTGGAGGTGAATGTGTACTCGGGTCATTTACACACTTAAAAGACTTTATTGTTTAATGTGAGAGACTAAACAGCCGGCTCACATTACTCCACAGCTTAACACAAGCCTGTTACACTGAGCTTGAGAATATACTTCAGTCACATGGCTGTTGTAACCATGACGACCGCATGCATAAATGCTGCACCAAGTAGAAGCATTTGACATTTCACCTTTAAGAAGCTTATTCTGCTGTTGGGACAATATGTGGGAGAGAGATCATACTGGAATATATAGGTCAAGAAAAGATGATCATGATTGGATTTGCATTGGGATGATCTGAGATCAATAATTCTGCATTGTATGTATTATGATTTATTGCTTTATGGGAAGATAAGAGTGGATTTAAACTAAAACAGTCTGTAATTTCTTATTCTGTACTGTGTAGTTCTATGTATGGTCTTGTTAATTGCCAATAAATAAAAAGTAGGGGGGGGGGGGGGGGGAAGAAAAGACGAGAAGAAACGAGATCAAATGCAAAGAGAAAGGACAAGATGAGATGAAAAGAGACAGCATGACATTAGATGAGAGGAGAAGAGATGAGGTAAAAGATCAGATCATAAAAGAAGGGACAAGATGAGATGAGAAAATGTTAGGTGAGATATAAAATATAAAGAAGACAAGAGAAAATGAAATATATGCAATAATAAACAAGATTAATACAGATGAGACAAGAAGAGATGAGGAGAATGGAGAAGAGATAAGAGTGGAAGATTAGAAGAGATGAGATGAGACTAAATAAAAGGAAATGGGATGAAGGAATGTAGAGAAGAAGAAACAAGGTTAGAAGAGAAGAGATGAGTAGAGATGATGAGACAAGAACAGAACAGAAGAGACAAGATGAGAAGAAAAAAGGTGACAACGAGATTTAATAAGATGTAACAGATATATTAGGGCTGCACAATATATCGTTTGTCACATCGCAGGACCTGCAATGTTGAATGGAGATTGTTGTTGACCGGGAGGCACAATTAAGAATACATGAGATTTGTGGCAAAGTTTAAACAAAATTGAGTGAATGTTTATCATTGTATTATGTATTATAGTGGACCACAAGCCACAGTAAATGTAAAGATATATGAAATTTGTAGAGTCGATGCAAAGTTTAACCACAATAGAGTGAATGTTTATCATTTACATGTGTTTTTAGGTCAAAAGAGTTTTTAAAAAGTCATTTATAAGTTTAATAAAAGTTAATTTTACTGATTAATTTACTCAAGAAGACTATTTTACATTGATTAATCAATTTCTGCACCTAAATCCTGTTAGACTCCCCAGAAAACACTGTTAATTTAATGTGTATCTTTTCTCCATTGTATTTATCTTTGTTTCTAATTTGTTTATTATATTTAATGTATGGTTGACTCAAATATAGAATCATCCCAATTAATCCACATGAATCAATTCTTTTAAAACAGAACTATTCAAGTCATTTGGTGAAATTTTATTCATATCAAAACATATACTTTAAAAAAAAATCACAATCTCAATTTTTTCAATATTGTGCAGCACTAAGATATAAGATTTAGAGAAATAGTACACAATGAGAGGAATACATGAAGAATACATGAGATTTGTGGCAAATTTACACATGATAGAGTGAAAGTTTATCACTGTATAATTTATTATAGTTGACCACGAGCCAAAAATAAAAATACATTAAATTTTAGCAGTCGATGCAAAGTTTAACCACAATAGGGCGAAAGTTTATTATTTGCATGTGTTTTAGGGCCTTTGACTGTGCAAACATTCAGGCACAAAAAAACCCCGTATCGTTTATAAGTTTAATAAAAGCAAATTTTACTGAATAATTTACACAAGAAGGCTATTTTACATTGATTAATCAATTTCTTTACATGAATCCGGTTAGACTCCCCAGAAAACCAGAAAGCGTTGTTTATTTAATGTGTATCTTTTCTCCATTGTATTTATCTTTGTTTGTAATTTGTTTATAATATTTAAATGTATGGTTGACTCAACTATAGAATCATCCCAATCAATCCAAATTAACTAATTCTTTCAAAACAGAACTATTCAAGTTATCTGGTGAAATTTTAATCACATCGAAATATATATTGCAAAACTATCACAATGTCAGATTCTTTTCAATGTTGTGCAGCACATAAGAATTAAAGAAATGGTACACAATAAGAAGAGAGGGGAAAGAGTGAGAAAAGACTAGAAATAAGAAAAGACTAAATGAAATATTGACTCAAAGAAACACAATAAGAGGAGAAGAGACAGGCATAAGGTTAAGGAGTCAAATGTCTAAACACAAAGTGATATTTGATAGAGAGAGCGAGAGGAGGAGGTGAAAGACAGATGTGAAGTGTCAGTCCCAGTCAAAGCTCAGAATGTTCTCTCACAAAGCCCAGCTGTTGTATATGGCCTCATAAATAAGCCTGCGCGCAGACAGATCCACTCCCTCTGGCTTCACTTTCCCCCTCACCACCTATCCCGGCCCCTCGTAAATTATGACCCGGAGAAAGCAGCACAAAACCCGGAGCCTAAGCAGACCTAATTTATAATGCTTCGTGCTCACCCTCGCCCTGAAGAAAAAGAGAGCATTAACGTCTCCGTCACAACCGAGATCAATAGAGCTTGTAAAATTCAGCTCCATCAAAACGCCTGAAATAGTCCATCAAGACGGTGCGAAAAATTCAGATTTTACTCTTGGTTTTATTTTAAAAGTCTGTGAAGATTCTTCCAAGTCAACGAGAAACTCTAGCCGTCAGCAATCAAGGGGCGAATCTGTCACAATGAGGTCAATTCTGACTTGTGCAAAGTGCACATTTACATAACTGCATGGTAAAGAAGACCACGGTAAAGCAGTAAAACCTCAAACTCTTTTGAACTGAACGCCCTAGAGACATTTCAGTCAAAGTTTCGCTACAAATTTAACACTGATCTGCGCAACACCTACGCCGACAGTATACACTGCAGAGGAAACACAGTCATGAACCTGAAGCTTCAACTTCATTTTCTCCTTCTCTATCTTTATCTCTCGCATCAAGAGTGAGTCATTCAGGGAGCCTGAAGGTGAAAAATCACGCAAATTAACATCATTTGTTTTTTTTCTGTCTACTTTTCTGAAATATCACGTCACTTTATGCCCTTTAACGTCAACCCATGTGATTCTCTCTCTGCTTTAAAAGACCGTGAACATCGATACACCGCTTCAGCTTAACCCAGTCAGTGAACCCACATAGGAACATGTCTTTTAAAAGGTAACCGGCTTCCATTAAGGTGCCTACCTTCCACAATCTTCCCCGTCTGTTCTGCTGCTCCTCCTGGTAATACTTTGGCGACATATGCACCGATGTCTCCATTGCTTCCCGGGACCTCTTTTCCTCCAACCACTCGAATCCCCAGTCCATTTCCTGCAGAAAAAGAGCATTGTATAAAAATAAGAAGGTCTAATACCTGCACAGAGGGTGGACAAGCCTGAAAAGTGAGATTCAATTTCCTATATTTGTCTGATCAATAAATTTTCTTTTATTGTTACACACAATAACTGAATGATTTGGAATCAAACGGTCCAATTACACTAACCAGCAGCAATTTTAATGATTGTTTTTTAATCAGGTTAAGTACTTAACATTTTTGTTAAGTCTAAATTCTGAAGAAAGTCATAACGATAAGGTTTTTAAAGAAATAAAAATAAATGCTTCTGAAAGAAAACATTTTCAGTGAAATGAAAGAAGCAGTTTGGATTCCTTAAGGAAGCATACAGTAGACGGTTCTTAAAAGAACCACATTTTTCATAGCTCGACGAATACTTTAATAATGCGATAATTTGTCAAAATTTTAAAAGTTTAATGGAAAGACGGCTAAGAAAATATTTTAAAGAGTGGGTTCTTGATGAAGCCATTTATACCAGCAAAGAATTGAGTAAACTTTTTGTAAACCCGGTCAAATTAAAATCTGTTTAAACACATTTTTCTATATACATTTTGGGTAAAAAAAAAAAAGACTGCAAACTGCACTTAAACTGCACTTGCTACATTAAAGCAAGATTTTAAAAGATTTTCTTCCATAGCAAGCCAAAGCCCAAATTTAATGACAAACCTGTAATAGACTGTTGTCTTAAAAAGTTCAAAGTGTATTAAATATTTTTTCTGTATTTTTCCTATGCAATAATGAGGAAATTATTATTATTATAAATATTTACTGAAAAAAAAACGTCTGATAAGTGGACACTACAATCAACACTGAAACTCCAGTTGCCTTTTAAGGTGATAGTTCAACCAGATTTACTCAATATTTACTCACCCTCAGTCCCAAAACTTTTTTGAATTTGTTTAGTAATAATACTGTGAAAAAAGCTGACTTCTATAGAAGAAAAACAAACACTATGAAAGTCAATGTTTTTTTAAAAACATCTTATGTGTTCAAAAGAAAAAAGAAACTCAAAAAGGTTTGAAACAAGCACAAGGGGAGTAAATGATAACAGAATTTTCAGTTTTGGGTAAACTATCCCTTTGAGTTTGGCAATAATTTGCAAAACTTTTCCAGGCCCACACTGCAGATTTGAAAATTCCTTAAACATTTACTAACCATTTCTATGACTTTAATAACAGAGATTGTCTAATTCAGAATCATGGTACACACACCCTTCCATCAGACTAATTACCTAAATTACAGTGCAACAAATCCACCAGTCACAGTGCAGTTCACTAGATACAGCCTTATTCATTGTCTTTTTAAGGCGCTTGTTTCTTCATCAGTTTCTAATTACGAGAATAATCCAATTTGTGCATTACACGCCATTTTGAGCTTTGATGACTGATGAAACTGGAGGGATGCCAATCTGCCACATTGCTGCGTAATGTCTGCCCTGTTCTAATGCTTAAAGGAACAGTGACACAACAGACAGAGGGGAATCAGCCCCACCTACGTGACATACCAAAGCATAAGAAGGGGGGCAAGACCGCTGATGTGCTTTTTGCTCAGCGGGTTTGTGTCTGTTGACATTTTGTGTGCAATGATCTGGCAAAATGAAGCGCCACAAGAGGACGCTAAAGGGGAATTGGAGAAGGGATAATGTGTTGTTTAGTAGTAGGCCTAAAATAAAACTGTGCCAATGCAATCTCAGCATGGTGAAACTAATGTTTGCATAGACATAAGCCTCGGGCATTTCTCCATGCTTGCCTGGTAGGCGAACAGATCCTCTTTTACCATGGGCAGCTGTCTGCATTGTTGGAGTGTGTCAGAATGCCAAGTAGCATTGAGTATTTGACAGGTTGCACGTCTTACCTGATACACTACGATCTTTGGGATCCCTCTGTAGTTTTATTCTGGCATGAGGAAATGGGTAGTGAAACTTTCCCTAAAGATACATGCATAAAATAAGCATATTCAGAGAAATCTTTCTATAAAAACACATTTGCAGTGGCATTTTGCTGATATGCACTCCAAATACCTGTCTTCTGTCCATCCCTTGGCCGTTTTCAGCCCGTCCGTCTCTTGGTTTATCAAACCAGTCGGTTTCCTCCCGACGCAGGTGGTATGCTTCAGAAAAACAGATGGAAATTAAAACGTTAAAAGTCTTGCTTGCCAGTCTGTGAAAACAAACCCCTAAAGGCCCTCCGGTAATATCAGGTACTAGAGACAGCTAAGGTACGTATGCAGTCTTATATTCAAACAGTACAGAGCCATCTGGGACAGAAAAGGAAATGGTTATACAAAGTAGAGCAGTTATTCTCACATGCAAACCTTAAACAAACCCTGAGGATTCAAGTCTTCAGCTTGGTTTTTATACGTATATATAATTCTCTGTAACAATTACAGATTTAGATCAAGTCTGAGTTAGATCATCTCCAAACATCTAATGTTTTCATAAATAAAAAGGGTTAAAGACAGACAAGGATTGAAAATATCTTGTTAAACTATTTTACATTGGCATAGTGTTTTTTGAATAGAATGTTGAGAACGTTTTATATCTTCATAGCCTTCATTTCTTGAGAACTCTCAAAGGCAACTTTAGATGCATTTTGTAATGGATTAGTGAATAACTGACCTCATCTTATCAAGAGGAATGAACATTTAACAGACAATTTTAGTGTTTACACACCTGACATTGAGATGTAAAATGATATGACAGATGCAGGTCCTGTTATTCTTTGTTGTAACAAAGAGCTCTATGTATTTGTGGTAATATTCCAAGCTTTATGAGTGCAACTAGATTCATCAGCAAGTCAGTACTTCAGAATAAATACAAATTAACTTGATATCAAAACTATTACTACAATGTTAAAAATTCTAAGATCAATCCTGACAGCATGTTTTTAAGTCATTGTAACTTGTTAAACTAAGTTAATCTTGTTGTAACTTAAGTTTAGAACTTATGCAAGCTGTTTTAAGTCAGTTTAGCATAATATAAGTTCAATGGACTCATAAGGTTAATTTGATTCAACTTAAAAAATTAAGGCGACCAGGATTTTTTTTGCAGTGTAGCTTTATACGAATGTTTTGTCCACCAAATTAGTTGAAATTGTAGCAGCTTAAAATGAGCAAATGACGGTTATTTTTAGAGAGAAAGGAGTGTGAAATTCCAATTTAATCACAGATGCAAGAGCTGTATTCACTAACACAGCATTACATCTGTGTGCAAATTCGTCATACTTCTTGCAACATGTTGTTATGGAGATGAATTTGCGGTCGATTTGGTTGCCTAACAGCTCATGGGTGATTGGCAGGCGGGTGGTCATGGTAGCGGAGGTGTGGGGGAGACGGGAGAGACGTGCAGGAGTCTAAGGTGGTTATACTCTACCGTTTGTGACATTCTCATGTGAGTTTCCTGGATCGTCTCTGCTCAAACCCACCAGGGATTCACTTAGCGCTGCAACCAAGGCAAATGCATTTACTTCCAGATGGAACATATGATGAACACATCATATGATGTTAAATGTATGGGGTTACTTTAAACATAAATGAACAAAAAAATACATGTTAAATGTTTTGGGTTTGAGCTCCAGATTTAGTGGTCATGTCATTCTTGAACTCCAAATTGCATAACAATTACAATATTTTGTAACATATAGTGCTGTTAATGGAACTTCGTGCACTTTGCATGAAGGGGCATGCAATGATATCAGCTATATGCTGTCAATCTTAAAATATCTACTTTTATTTTTTTCATGACAGATTAACACATCAAAATATGTAAACAAAGCTGAGAAAAAGCACTTTCTATTTGAAGGCATTTATTAGTTCTTGAATGAAAAGAAAGCAGATGAAACATGCAGAAGAATGAAAGAGTTTATTTAAAACAGACAGAAAGAAGCATGCAAATCACTTGTTCTATTTATTAATTGAACATCAAACATGCAAACACAAACTGGCATCTTAGTAATTACACCAGCTATTCTAGCAACATGCATGAAAAATATCATCTATCACTGAGAGACAGACCTTTGTATGGACTATGACATGTTATTAATAGGAAATATAAGTTTAAAAAATAATGCCTGACCTTATATGCAGTGTAGTTACATTACAACTTGATGATTAATGCTGAGATTTTGGCACTTTAAGATAACTTAATAGATAATTAATCAAACACATATGTAGATCTACTCTTTACAAGCAGCTTAACTAGAATTTTTAAGGGTTTATAAGGCTATTTCTGTGCAACTGACATGATAGATTTATAATAGTTCTCACTAGTCTAAGTGCAATTTTTCTTCATTAATCCCATTCAGACAACACATGTATGTATTAACTGAACATGCAGAGAATGAAAGCATGCACTAGACATATTCACAAAGAAACAGAAGGATGGCCTGTAAAGAAATCCCATGCAAACACCATAACTCTGATACTATAAGGTAGAAATTGTATTATAAAGACAACTGAGACATTGTGATTCTTTCTATTTTCAAGCATAGTATAAGCAAGCTCAAAGACAGAAAAGAGAATGTATTCAGAGAACTTATGCCTTCATATAGACTGGAAAAAGCACTTACAAGATGAAACACAGATAAGTAAAAAACTGAGACTGTGTATGCAAAATCTCTCCAAGCGGACAGTCCGAGTCCGTGGACAAACAAATTACCTTCACTATCAGACATGGTGCCCTGCAGATCATCCATTAGAACATAGCCACGTCCTCTTGAAGGATCTTCTCTGAGATGTTGCTGTTGAGAGTCTTGTAGGGACAGGCATGACCCAAACTGATCACGAGAGTCTGCGGATATGGGTGGGAGTGGACCCGCAGATGCCCGTGCCATACCCATTGGTTGACCAACTGGACTCAGTGGGCTCTCTTCCTCTGAATTCTGTGCCACAATAGGGATACGTCCACGCCCACTTTGTACAATGGGCAGGCTTGTAGGCTTTGACCTGCCTGATGGAGTCTGAAATGCTGAGGTCTCAGAAGAGGATTCACCTTCTGCTTTGAGCCTTAGAGAAGAACTTGAGAGGTCTCGTTTAATGGACAGGTCAAGCCCATACACAGATGAGGGTCTAGAAGAAGGACGTGACCTGCTTCCACTAGGATAAGAGGAGTCTTCTCCTAAAGAGGACCTCATTCCTGGGCTCAAATTCAGGCTTTGACCCAGATTGAGGGAACCTGCCAGATTGGCCCCAAGTGTGGAACCTAGGTATTTCTGTTGTTCGGCAATATTTTTCCGTAACCCAAAGGTGATCTCATCCTGCATAAGTCTGCTTGACCTGGGAGAAGAACTACTGGACCCCAGATAACTACTATAGTCTGTTTCTATACCCCTGGTATCCTGCATTGAGGAGTACTTGCCAATGTTGCTGGTGGTTTTGTGTTTCTGGTAAAGCATGGATGTTGGGAGTTGCTTGGCAGCCTGCTTCTCCAAGGTCAGTCTACTAATGCTATACTTCTCAGTTTTGGGGAAGGCCCTGTAGCCTCCACTAGACACCCCAGTGCTGGGGGTATAGTGATGTGAAAGTCCAGCAAGCTGCTCTAAGCTTTCAGTGCCCCCTGTGCTTCTCCTGAACTCCTGTTTCAGTTGCTGTTTTAAAAGCTTCAGTTCAAACGGCTCTTCCATTGGGTCCTCTTCATCTTGGGCCTTACCATAGGAATGAAGCCTGGAAGAGCTGCCCAGGTAGTCTGAACTAACATCTGCAGCAGCATGTCTCAGAAGACGCTCTGCTTTGGCTAGTTCCCTTTCAGCAATGCCATAGCTGGTGGATGAAAGGCTACCAGTGCTTTTTGCAAGTTCTGCTGCATCTTCTAAAAGCATGTAGCTTCTTGGTGTTTGATGTTGATCTAAGTCCGAATAGAAGGAGTCAGCAGATACATTAGACATTGGACTGACTGCCATGCTGCCAGTACGGTCTTCTAAGCTATGTAAGTCAAGGTGGTTGCTGTATTTTCCTCCCAAGTAAGATGAGGTGTCATAGCTGGATGCAATTTTTGTAGAATCTAATTCAGAGAGGAGAGCGGCTTGTTGTCTGGCTTTCTGCTGGAGCAAGAGCATTTGGTGGTAGCTCTGTTGTTGTGAGGCAGTCAGAGATGGAACAGAAGAGTAGATGGACTGGGACTGGTATGGTGACTGAGGCTGGTACAGGGACTGCTGGTACTGAGAATACTGGTACTGGGAATATTTTCCATACTGGTCATGCTTTGTCTGTGGAGGAACAAACTCATCAAGTTCTGACTGGGGTGCAGTACGTGGTCTCTCAAGCCCATGTCCACTGATGTCCTCTCCACCTCTTGTCTCACGAATGTTACTCACCTCACTGTCAGACATGTAGTCACGGTCCTCTGCAACACTTTGTAGATAGGCCCTTTCCCTTTTCTCCCTTTCTTTGAGCAATGCGTCCTTTCGTCGGTTAATGCCCATCTCCAGGTATCGCAGCTTGGCATCAATCTCCTTTTCTTCCTCATCCAGTTCAGCTTGCTTTTTACGCAGTTTGGAAGACTCCCTTTCAACCAGATCTAGTTCACGGTCTATATCCTGTAGGATTTTTGCTCGTGCCATGTTAGTGCTCCGGCAGAGACGGCGACGAGCTGAGCCAGTGCTGTAGGCTGCTTGACCAGCATTTGCTGCTTCTTCCTCTGAAGGTGGGTTAGGGAGGGTTCTCTTAACTTTCTTTTGGGTGCCAGATGGAGTTCCACTTGGAGATCCCTTTGCCTTAAAGGACAAGTAAAAACACAATATCAGTGTCAGTAAATAAAACTTATTTTTTAACTAAACTGATCTACAACTAAAAATAAAAATAGTACATTACAAGCTTTAATTGTGAATTCATAGAAGCCCTTTAAAAATGAAAAACCAACACTTGAGCTTTCCACTTTGATTAAAAATAAAAGTGTATGACCAAAAATAAGTCTCTTGAGGATTTTGTTTACTCGTAACAGGCATGCATTGAGGATGGAAAAACAAAAACAGTGCTGCTGCAATGCCTTTAAAGGGCATTCAACAAGCACGGAAAATATTAAACAAGACAGTTAGCAAGTAAATGCAAATAAGGCCGAGAGCAACATTAAAAAAAAAACAAGAAAATAACATGGCAGTATTACAATTACTCAAAACCAATGAAAGCTAAACAACAGCATTGTTTACAACAAATATATACCAAACTATTTTAAAATAGTTTAAATGATTTGAGAGTTTTAGAAAGATTGAGAAAGAGTTAATCCATGAAAAGCTGTTTTTACAATATTTAAAATTTACAATATCAAGTATACTCACGGAGTAACTCTCAGAATACTGGAAATTTGCTGCTGCCCTCTCTTCTGCAGTTGGACTCATGGGTTTGGGGTCAGACATTGACCTCTGTATGACCTTGGGAGCCCTAGGACTTGTTGGTGGACCCTTGGATAAATCTGTGACAGAACGTATTCTCTGTGGGCTTGTGTCTCCAAGGGGTTTCTCATAGGACAAATACTCTAGGGATTTACTAGGAGATACACAAGGGGAAATTGGAGAATACAGTACTTTTGGGGATTTTGGAGGACCTGGAGCAACCTGAAGAGTGGATGCATCGGCTTTGAGGAGAGGGGATTGGCCAATATCAAGTGGAGTGGGGCGTCTCTTTGGAGATGATGTTCTATCAGAGTCAGGATAATCTACTCTTGCATCTACCTGTACAGAATGCCCCCTTAGTGTTCCAGAGTCTGTTTGTACAGAAATCTCAGTTAGGGCTTGAACTGAAACAGCACCTCTCTCACCCATGCCATTTTTACCACCACGTGGTCTACTGCGCCTGCCTCGAGCAGGAACTTCCCACTCATCCTGGTCTTCATCATCTGTCTGTACACAGCTATCAACACTTTTCTTTGTAGTTTTCTTCTTTCTTCCTGCAGTATAGGCCTTTTCAGTATTATCCTCTTCATCAGTCTGGCAGCCACTGTCCATCTTTCTTTCTCCTGTCACAACAAGAGCCTCTGGCAAGACTTCACCTGGATACATTTGCCTGAACTTCTGTTCCTCCAATTGTTGCCTGAGCTGTTCCTGCAGTCTTTGGATCTGCTCTAACTGCTCCTGTTGTTGAGCATAAGTTTCCTTTTGCATCATTAGGTGGGCTTGTCTCTCTTCATCTTGCTGACACAGTATTTGCTGTTTCATGGCCTGAAGTTCTTCCAGCTCCTTTTGCACAAGAAGCTGCTCCTGCTCACGGAAACGCTGTATCTCCTGCCTCTCCCACTCAAGTTCTTCAGCCAAGCGCTGCTGCTTTATTTTTTCAAGCTCAAGAAACTCACGCTCTATTTGGTACTGTCCATCTCCTGGAACCATAGGTGAAGACAGAGCTTCTAAAGATGCAGCAATTGCATCAAGTGAAGCATTTGTGTATGTATCTACTCCTGTCACTGTGGTGACTGTAGAAACCTCATCAGAGACAGTTGAGGAAAGGGCAGCCCTTGAAACACTAGTCTCCAGATTTAAGGGTAGGTCAGTTTGCCCTTCTGCTGTGGTTAAAGCAATAGTTGAAAGAAAGCTATGGGATCTAGTGAGCGGTTGATTTTGCAGATTTGACAATGAAGGCATAGTATCACTTGTGTGCATGCCTGATAGTGTATTATATGACGTGCTGAAGATAGATCCAGGCTGGGTAGTTATGGCATAGGTAGAAGGTACTGGTGCTGCTACAGAAGAATAAACAATACCATTGGAAGATCTCAGGACGCTAGACACACCAAAGTGGGTTCCAACTGCTGATGTAATTCTGGCTTGTGTATACTGTGGAACTGTCATTCCAGTGCACACTCCTGTAGTTTTGCTTGAATAGTCCACAGCTTCACCTGTTAAAAGTTCATTTTGTTAGATCAAAGTTCAGCACATACAAAAGTGCAAAGGCAAAAGCAAGTTTCCATGCAGCTTCCAAAGGATGGAAAATGAGAAAATGTATATTGAATTGCATGCAATGATATGCAAACACATCCAAAATGGAGAAAAAAGGGCATGCCAAAAAATAAAACAAAACATGCATATGAAAAATCAGCTGGGAATAAGTAAAGGTAACTCAAATTGATAACAAGATGAAAGATCTTCAATGCCATACTGACCTCCCACAGACATTTTTCCAGAAGTCAGGTCTACAGCACCTTCAGTGGCTTCCTTGTAATCATAGCTATGCTTGCTTTTATATAGAAAAAGACCAGCTTCTGCCAAATTTGTGTCAGACATTGAGGGTTTAATGCCACCGAGACCTCTCATACCATAAGGAGAACGATCATATTGATAATGATCATCTCTGTAGCCAAAGCGATCCTCTGGTAATGGAGCTGAGGGCTGCTGAGTTGCACAGCTGCTTGCAAAAGGAAGCTTGTAGACTACATCACAACAGACTGCTCTTCTTCCACCTGTAAGATCAACTGGTTTTCCATCATCCTCTGTAATTACAGCAGTGACCACCTCTGCAGTGGACCCATTCATTGCAACCATGGTCTGTGCAGGTTTCACTGTGGTAAGGTCAACTGCACCTGATAAGCCTGTTTCTTGGCGAGGAGGTATAGCTGCACTAATGCCATTGTTTGCAATTGTAGGAGCTATTGTTACAGGAAGAGAGTGAGTTTTGCCCATGGTTGTAGAGAGATTTATGGGTTTCTCTGGTTGAGAATCCACAGGTCTGTAAATAATTTGAGACACAGGCTCAAACGATTTCGCTGTTGTAAGTTGGAGAGGCACTGATGTAGCTATAGATGCATCACTACCATAAGCTACAGTGGCTGTGCATGTGAGGATTGTAATGTTGTCAGTAACCACTGAAACTGAGGAAGTCTCAGTACTTAGGTTTACTACAGATGACTGCACAGCACTTTGTTGACGTCCACCACCATCAACAGCAAGAGACTGTCGTCTTGATTCAGAGGAAGACAGATCTATACCTTTCATGGATGTCACTGCATCTATTTTTGGGGTTCGGAGATCCACTACTTCACCAGGATGATAGGCATGACCATTCTGTATTTGAACTGCTTCAGGTTTAGTAGTTTCTTGAACAACAGAGATGCCAGTGGCTCTTGGCATAGGATGTGGAGGTGGTGTTCTTTCATGAACAACAGAGACTGTGGTTCTTTGGACTTCAGTGGTAACTACCTGAACACCAACATTTGGAATAACCGTCTGAGGCTGTGTTGAGGCTGAGATAGCCTCATAGACATGACTCATGCTAGAAACTACTTTCTCTGGACCACAAATTTCTTGACTTTCAATAGATTCAGTTATTCTTGTGAATGCCAGTGGGACTCTAGTTGTTTGTGACTGTTGAGGTGGTTGAGGTGGTGAAGGAGGCAGTTTTTGATGTGATTCTTGGCTAGGACTTATTGATGCTTGGGTTGTGATACCTTCTGTAGGTGAACTGGGCTGAGATGGCAAAGTAATAACAACATATGTGTCACGCAAAACTTTGCCAAACCTGGGTGATGTGGGGGACTTGAGGGGAGATGTGGTCCCTGTCCTACTCTCAGCAGAAGGACTCAGGTTAAGGACATTGTCTGCACTGCTTGTAGTAAGTATTGTAGGTCTTGTGGGAGTGTGGGCTGTAAAGGATGGCTGAGCACCAGCCATGGGTTTGGGAGCTATGGGAGGTTTAAAACTTTCACCTTGCTTGTGACTGAAGTTTAGGCCTGCAGGGATAGAGGACGGCTTTGGTGGTACAGGAGGGGGAACATGGGGCTTGTAGCCTTGACCTAGAGGCTGTCTTACTGGCGCACTGTCTCCTGTAATTGGCATGGCAACTGGCGTAGTTCTTGGGGGGACTTGTGGTGGAGTCTTTTTGGGATACACAGATGGTTTAGGAAGTGTTGGAGGAGGTAGGGGTGGAGGAACTGGAATTTCAGATTTTTCCAGAGATGCAGCTCTGCGTAGCACTACAGGTTTGGGAGGAACCGGTGGAGCAGTTGATACAACACAAGGTACAGAAGATACTACATATTGTGGTACAGTGGATAAGGGTGATACACTTACAACTACAGGGACAGACTGTCCTGAAATTTCACTGGGTGCAGATGCTGCAAAAGTGTCAATTTGTCTAGGTGTTGATGACTTGGACAAGTCAACAACACCTGCCTGCTCATTTCCTACATCTTTCTTGGTGGCATCTTTTGAGTCACCTGATACTACAGGTGATGTTACGTCTCTTTGTAGTGACAAATCATCTGCAACTGGCTCTGAAGCTGATGTTTTCTGGTCAGCCTGATCGACAGGTGATTCTGGAGCAGTCTTTGTAGTTGACACTGTAGGTTTCTCAGAATCTTGTGTTTGATCTGCAAAGTTTTCTTCACCGGATTCCTCTTCACCTGAGGAGCACTGTGTCACTCTCAGATCAGGTATAGGCAGTATTCGCCGTACAGGTGTTGTATCATTTTTTTCAACTTGAACTCCAGTTGTCACTTGTGTCATGCCACTGAGATCTGGGCCTGCTTGAGTTGGGCTCGTTCCTGGAGTCAGCACAGCTTGTTTCTTTTTCATAAGTTCTTCATAGGTTGCCTCTGCATCTAATAATGGCCTTCCATCCTTCCCAGACTGGCCTGTTATGCTTGATGAAACAACCTCTTTGCTTGAAACAGTTTTGACCGACTCAGTTTCAGGTTTAGGAACATCTTCTTTTGGCTTATCATGTTTTAGCTCCTGTTTCTTAATCATAATCTCCTTCCTTTGCATCATGTCCTCATAAACCTCATCAGGAGATCTTAGAGGTTTTTTCGGTTTCTCCGACACATAAAGCTTTTCTGGTTCCTGCTCACATGATGCATCATCAACAAGAGACTCATAGGCATAATCTTCTATCAGCATGCCCCCATACAGAGATTCTTTACCAGGTGGATATTCCTTTCCCTCATTAGTAGGAGATTTGGCTTTAAGCATAATCTCTTCATATGCCTCTTCTGCCGTTTTTAATGACTCCTTTCCCTTTTCTTTGGACTGATTATCAGCATGTTGCTCATCTGTTGGAGAATACAGTGAGACTGATGTTGGTAACTGATAAACTTTTTGGACAGCAACAATTTTCTCTGGGAGTATTTCAAAACTCTCTGGTTCTGACTCCATGCTTGGAGAGAGGTCTGAGCAGGAAGACCTGCGGAATTCCTCCATTTCTGCTTCCTGTCTTAGCTCTTCTGTGGGAGATGCATCCTCAATTGGTGAGAGATTACTTGGAGGAGTTTTAGGCCTTTCTCTCCTTCTCTGTGCCCTTATCTCTTCTTTGTCTTTCTTTGACTTTTTTCCTGAGCCCTTTTGCTTCTCCTGTTCTCTCAAAAGCTCCTCTTCTTCTCGCAACTCCTCTTCCTCTGATGAATCCTCAATGGTAGGAAGCATCTGACCTGGCTGCCGGTGTTTTGCTTTCCTCTGCTGTTTGCCCTCACCACTAGATCGAACGTGACTTGGGCTGCTGCTGTCACTGTCTTCATCAAGAGAAGACAAAGATGTTGGAGATGTTCCAGGGGTAAAACTGGATGCATGCAAACTGGAAGAGCCTTCACCTCTTGACCTGTCATCAGGAGAGTCTGTAAGGCTCTCTGGCTCACCATCATCTGATGTCTGACGTACTGTTGCTGTACTGTTGAGCTCAATTGTTTTGAAATGTCGTATGCCAGCTCCACTGTCTACTGAAGGCTGTTCTCCTTTAGCTAATTCTTCAATTTTAGTTACAGAGATAATACTTTTCCGCTCAGGCTCATCTTCTGGACTGATACTAGTGTTTTTGAGAAGACGTCTTGTCTTGCCTGATTCACTTTTCTCTTTGTCATCTTTCTTTATGTTTTCATCCATTTGTTTTTTTTCTTGATCTTTGATTTTCCGTCTGACAAGATTTTCCTCATCAGAGGGTGATGCATCCTCGTCTGCACTCATCTCGATGATCTGCTTCCTTATGAAATCCTCTTCATCCATAGGACTCTCAATTTCTCCTCCTTTATCTCCAATAGTTTTTTCTCTTTGCAGTTCAGGTGAACGTTCTCCTTCACTACTGTCCTCAAAAGAATCCCCTTGGATGTCAGTTGGAATGAGAAGCTTTTTACGCTCTTTTTTTGGAGCATTATTTGTTTGCTCTTTAGTTTCTCCATGTAGATCATCTTCTGAACTGGGTTCAGGTGACATTGGCAATACTTCCAGTCGCCTTTTTACCTTCGGAGTTTCAGATTTTGATTCCTCTTTAGGTGATTTCTGAGCCTCTAGTATTGGAAGGACTGTGCTTTCAAGCTTGGCCAGGTCTGAGGGACTTGTGGGGCTGCTTTCTTTATCTTTCTCACTAGGCTCCCTCAGTAGCTCATTATCTTTTACTGGGATGGCTGCTTCTTTGTTCTGCAAAACAAAAACAAAATTATTAAAATTAAACAAATTATTATTTTAAGGCACAATAAAAAAAAAAATAAATAAATAAGAAAAAGCTACTGAATATTGCAGATGTTTAGATAATGAAGCTAAATATTCTACATCTATAAATCTATAGTAGTCAACAATTGAAGTGGATCAAATCAATGTTTTGATTGTTGTTGATTTGATGTTTTCATTAGTGCTGTCTCAAATCTATTGAACAACACCTATTCTTGTCTTGAAAAACTTAATTGATTCACTTCAAATATTGACTACTGTATACCTCTACAACTACTATTACAGTTACCTCTCCAGATTCATCAATATTATTAGTCTTTATAAACGGCTGCAGAACATCATCCTGTTTGTCTTGTTCAGAGGCCAACATCCCATGCTCTGATTTGTCTCTTTCCTGTTGGCTAAATGTAGAGGGTGGGGATGCTAGTTCTACATGAGGTTCTACACTATCGGGTACACATTCAACTTTAGATTCTGGTTTAGATTTTGGGGTGATTTCCAGGTCGGTTACACTTGTCTGGGGTTGTTGTGTAGACTGCATCTCTTCAGACACATTTTGTGTTTTTATGTCTTCGTTCTTTATGACAAAAGGGGATGGCGGAACTTCAATTTTTTGGCCGTTAAAAGCCCCTGGCGTGACAGACTGTTCTAAACCATTTTCCATGACAGAGTCTGGAATCTGGCAAATATTAATCTCTTCTGCTATTAATTTTTCTGCTATCTCAGTTACAGCCGGAGTTTGGGCTAGTTGTGTAAACGGCATCTCTTCAGGCTTAATATCAATTACTGCTGGTATGTCTTCCTTCTTACAACAAATACTGAATGAGGATACTTCTATTTTTTGATCAGAAAGACTACCTAGTACGTCAGACTGTCCTAGAGGCTTTTCTGGCACCAGGTCTGGAATTTCCTTCTCTTTTGCCAATAACTGTTCCACTGTCTCTGTAACATTCTTTTTATCAACAGATGATAGACTATCTTTAATGGCGATTCTTTCTGTCATGTTCTCTATAACAACAGCATCTGATTCTGTTTTATTCACATGAACTTTCTCTGTTTCTGTCATTTCTTTCTCTGGTTCAGATGCACCCTCTTGAAGGGCTGGAGGGCATGCATCCCCAATGTTTCTCTCTTCTAAGTTTTTATCAAGATTTATCTCTTGTTCACAGAAAGTACTGTCAGGGCTATTTTCATTTTTTTTGTTGTTCGACTCAGTCTTAAGAGTGACATTCTGGTCTGTGTTCTCAAGGATTTCTAAATCTCCACCTGTTTGATCTGGCATGCAGTTTCCCTGCTCTGTTTTATCTGTGCTCATCTGTTCCTTTTCCAGTGGGTTATCCACTGTTTCCTCAAAGACCTCTTCAGTGCATTGCTCATTTGGATTAAATTTACTAGCATTTGCAGCACTATTTGCCAATATTTCTTCTGTGGAGTAGACCTCAGTAACTGGAGATGATGAGGGTTCATCTAACTGTGACCTGTCGTCTACATTTGTCCTATCTTCTTTAACATTTTTCTCAGAGTTTTCATCTTTTTTATCAACAGAAATGTCATTTCCCACGAGACAAGAGTCTGTATTAGTGACTTCTGACTTTTCCAATGAGTGTTTTGTCTCTGGCATTTGCTCAATTAGTGCTTCTGTGTTACATGCATTTAAATTATCTTGGGGTAATAACTCTGTAGATTTGATAAACTGCTGTGCAGTTAATTTGTTATCTAAAATGTCCTCCACAACCTCATTATCCGCAGATTTAAATTCATTTGTTTTATTTTCTGGTTGTTCCTGATCAGTAATATTATGGGATAGCTGATCATCACTGGGCTCAGTTGCCGGTGCTTCGATTTGCCCAGAGGCCTCAGGTTTCCTCTCTGGCACATCCCCTATGCTTCTCTGATCAGGATCAGCAGTTGCTGTCTCAATACAGCTTTCATTTACAGCATTGCTATCTTCTGAATCTACATTCGAGGGTTGTGTGAACTCATCAGCTTGTTTATTTGTAGTCTGACTGTGTGGTTCAGTGCTTAAAGGGGGGTTTGCACTAGGCTCTGTAATTTCAATCTGTGTGGCTTGCTCTGATGTCTCAGTGGATTGTGGCTCTATGTCTTTTTCTTGAATAGCTTCATTGTCACTAACCAGTAGGGTTTGAGTATTATCAAATATAGGTGCTTCCTGACCACTTTCAGGCACCATTTCAACTGTGTTAGTGCATTCTGGCTCTTGAACTTGGCACTGTTCTGGCTCACTTTTCTCTGCCTTCTGTACCTCTGCAGGAGCTTCAGTTTGTTCTACAGCTTCAGCCTCTTCTACATCTGGCCCTTTAACATCTGCTCTCTCGTCTGAATCACTATGTAAAGGAGGGGCATCTTCATTAACTGTTTGCTCAGGTAAAGACGCTACGCCCTCTGTGTTTTCTGTCAGGGTGCCAAGTGCTTGTTCTTTGCTCTCTTCTGGTACTACCTGTGTACTCCTCGGTACTGGCTCTGCTGTAACCCCTTGTTCTGCATCTGTACTTTTGACCTCTTTAGCATCGGTTTTGGCTGAGACTGGCTCAGACTTGTCAGCTGGGGCCTGAGTTATGCTGGGCATCCGTGTTAGCCCTTTGGCAGGGATGGCAGTGGGTGCAGGAGAGGAAGGGGTGGATGATGCAGCTCGAGCTGGGGAGGAGGGAGGGGTGGGTTTGTGTTTGGCAGGTAGCTTGGATGGAGAAGGTGGAGGTGGCATATCCCCAAGTTGCCCGGAAAGAGCCCTTTGGGTCTGGCAGTTTAGGCAGAGCCATTCTTTCTGTAAAAAAAGGGATGATAGAAGATTTGAGATTAATTATTAAAGACTGAGGAGCTAAAATATGTTTCTGTCCTCCATTTCAATGATTTTCCCCCATGTTCCACAACACATTTAACTAATAAACTTAAAATGCTACAGCAAACCGATAACTCAATCTATTTCTGGAGTACTCTTCAAAATTATGTAACTTAAGAGATTGTTCATTCATTATTAATAGGAATGGGATGAACTTCATCAGTTGAAAGTCAGAAAAGCACATTCAGCAGTTTACAGATGCAAGTTGCTGTATGGGATGAATGCATATACAGTACATTTGAATGTTTGGATGTGTTTGTCTTTCTCTTTAGGTGAATATCTATTGGTAAATTGTGAAGAAAAACAAGGTAAAATGATAAAAAAATATATATTTAATGCACTTCTTTAACTTACAAAGAATGGATATGCAAAGTTGATGTTTATGATGAGAATATAAAGACGGTAAATGTGTCTATTTACAGACAATTAAATATGTGAGCAAGCACTGGAAAATGCAATTAGGAAATGCTGTGTAGTATAACTGTTTGAGGAAACCAGCCTCCTTTCACTACTGTATGACCACATGGGAAAAAATTCCATCCCCCACTTAAGCAGTGAGTGTGATTTGAACACAGCTCAATTAAAACTAGCAACTGATATAATGACTATTTCGCTGACATTATTGTAGCCCATCGCAATTTATTTAGAGAGATTTCAAAGAACATATTGGTGAAAAAACTCCAATGCAAACACACTTTAAATGTACCAAACATTGTGACATCAAGCAACGCACTCCTTGACACTGGATGCACCACAAATGGTAACGTCAGAGATGAATATTGCATGTTCGTGGGGGGATGTAGATGCCACATGCAGGCAGTCCTCTCATGAGGAATCATGCCCCACTGGCTGACGTAAATCCAGAGCGATCTATGTTAGGCTTCAGTGCTGAGGCATGCTTAGCTACGTTGTGGTTCACCAATGGCTTAGCTGCAGGGTTTAGTTTAAATCTAGAGGAGGTCTGGAATCCCTGTGCCATGCGAGGGCAAAGACACTCTGAGAAATGGGTAGTCATACCATTCACTCGATGTACAGTCGTGTGCAAGGCGTAATTCAAGGACAAAGACAAACAATCCTAATAAAAGCACATAAGATGAAACAGAGATTGTAATCTTATGAAAAAGGCCTGTTTTTCAATATTATGTGGTAAGGTACATCAGTGGAGAAGGTAAATGTCCATGAACAACAATTACAAAGAGTTCCCTTATTACATTTTTCACACTTCTAATGTTGTTAACATAAATATTACAAACTGCAAGGTTTCAAATAGTGAAGAAAACCAAAATGCAAAGACTTGAAAATAGTAACAACAAACACTGCAGTTACAGTATGTTCCCTAAATCACATCATAGTGATGTGCAAAAACAGCTTGAAAATAAAACATGGGCTTGAAAATGAATGTACAAGTTGCGCTCAACTCCTTTTCGTGTAATTCATTAGCAGAAAAGCATCTGCCCATATGCCAAATTACAGATCAGATGGAGGCAATGAAGACTTGGAGCTTAATGACTCGAAAGTCACAGACTACAATTATGAAACACCTATTTTGCATCACGTCCAATCTCTGGCCCCTAGCAGCTTAATCCCTCTGCCCTCTGGCTACGTACTCACGTTTCAAAATACACTAGGTTTTACTAGCCTCAGACTGAGGCATTAAATCCAGTAGCTTCAGAGGTGAAGAGATTGTAACTGATGCGATATAACGAGAGCTCAGGCAGTCACATGATGTGTGGCTGGGGCTGAACACACTGCTTGTCTTCTCACTATTTATTCTTTCATATTTGCTGAGTTTGCAGACCGCGATTTCAGACACAGCTACATGAAGTTTTTATGAGGGCTTATATAGTCTACATCAGACTTATTTAAGGCACCTCAGGCAACCGATAAGGTATTGTGCCAGATTTATCACAAACTACTTGAAAGGGAAATCTATTATACAGTAGAAAAATGGGTATAGGAAACAAAAATGCATGTTGCATGCAATGAAATTAATATTTGTTTACTTCTTCAGTGGAATTACAACAAATCCTGTCACATTTGCTAATTTGATAAAACTTCAATAAAGCAATAATTATGATATAAACATTAAAAAAAATACATTTTAAGAAGAACAAAAATGGAAAATAAATCTATATTTATAATGTGATGCCACCGCAGGATGGATTTTAGCTGTTACAAAAAGGTTCTCACATAAATTTAATCTCCTCCTTTTATGGTATAAGAATCCTGACTTGAATTTATGTTTCCTATTCAGCCAACTAGAAAAACTGTACCTTAAAATCCTTATCCAATGAGTGCAGGAGAGGTGGGTGTGCTCAGTCTCAAGCCAGCTTGTGTGTATGTGTGAAAACTGTCAATAAATGTGTGAAACGGCACTAAATTTAGTAAAGCGGGCTTATTTGGCTAATGCAATACATTTCCTTAGTAAATATACCATGTCAATCAAAGTTTCTGTCAAGAAACGTTCTTTAAGGTTATTGATTTTCTGATCCCACTGGATTTTATACAAATCTACTACAGTTTCACTGACGACAATGTGAATTTTACCATGGCAAATGTAAAGGATTATTAATGTAGAAATATCAGCACACACAAAAAATCCAGATACATTTTCCTATAATCCATATGCATATTCCAATGTGATCAAATGAAGTGTTTAAGTCAATTTGATTGTGCTTCACAGAATAAGCAAAGAGATATGAAGTCATATTTTCTCAATAACCTTTCCACACACTTCCTCCTCCAAACTCTAATATCATTCACCGCCTCTTCTCTCACTCTCAGCTCTCTTTCTTTCTCTCCTCCTCTCACATCCGCCAGGCCTCTTCCTCTCCTTATTATTAGCAAGCTACAGTAGGTCTATGTGCGGTTCAAACTTCCTGTAAGGCTCTGCGTTGGCATCATACTGATTTCCTGGTGCTGCCCGCATTGCTGAAATGTGCTTGTTTTTATTATGCTAAACATCTGACGGAGAAGATGAGACTAATGGCTTAACAACATATACAAATACAAAATAAAGACCAACTCTGGATTACTTGCTTTATATGTGGACAACAAAACAAACAACAACAACAACACCTTTACTGTAAAAGCCTATATTAGGTGTATTTAACAATTGATACAATGTACTTATCTTTGCACTGCATTGGAAATCAAATCTGATGTTATTTAGGTGACATTATAGTAAAGGTTAGGGGAAACTTTAGTGTTATTGGTAGGTTTAAGTGTTAAGATATCTGTAGGGTCAGCATTGTGATTAAGATATATTTACAGAAATTAATTATAGCTTAAATACCACACTATTGCTGTATCTTAAAATACAAGTACAAAAATAAATGCATCTAGACAATAAGTGCACTGTAATATTTTTTTATGTTAATGTTAGTATAAAGTAATTAACAGTACAATATAAAGTGAGTCAAAAAAACAGACATAAATATGAAAAATAGTGTTAATGTTAATACACACTTCATAATTTTTAACTATTCTTGACTAATTATATGAAACAAACCAACCAATAGATAAAAATCAATTTCCCCAAATTAAATAAATTATAGTTAAAGTGTGTGCCTTTTTGGAAAAATTAAATTACATTAACCAAAAATAATTGCAATAAATCCTTTTTATGAATGTTAATAAACCTTTTTACAATTTAAGGAGAGACACAAAATGTTTATTAATGATATTCTTAAATTTGTATTTATGAATAGTAAATAAACAATTAAAGATGAATGAATGAATGAATAAATAAACAAATTAAATCCCATTCATCCCAAGTTCAAAGGGACATGAACAGTAAAATGTATCTCTCGTACAGAAAAAATTACAATTAAAAAATAAAGTTTTTATCGTTTATCTGAATGAAAAAAAATATGAATAATTCAATAAAATTAATCATAGTTAATGTCACAAATGGTACAATTTCTTATACCTGAATTTTTTTTATCATTATACAATCACAGGCATCAAAAACACATGCAAATCATAAATGATAATACAAACTCAACATTGCATATCCTGCGAGGTGACTATTGCCAATGATCACATTGCGATATTGATGCTGAAATGACATATTGTGCAGCCCTAAAACAAACACATATATTCTTCCCTTAAAAGTAATCATATTCAGCCATTTATTTATGCACGTGCACTCACTCCTTTGCATGCCACACGACACACAAATGCGATTCTCAGTGGTGACATTGCTGTCTTTATACACCGAGAGCGTGGTTTTAATGGACAGGGTGCCTAGTGGCTGTCTCTCCGTCACGCACGCACACTCAAAACACCTTCACATCTAAAAATACCACTGCTTTCAAAACATCAGGGAGAGGATGGCACGTGGCGGACACTGCAGGAATGAGCCAGGCCTAAAAGAGAGTCTTCCAAGCTCAAAGAAACACACTCAGCCACAAACACAACAATAAAAGCCTGCTGCCACAAAGAGGACCATCTACCATAATATCCCGCAGTCATTCCTGCCTCTTTTTAGCCACTTCGGCTATTTTTGCCTTATTGCACAAGAGAGTACAGAGATACAGCTTTGAGACCACCAGAACAACAGGTAGAGTAATAAACAACAGACAAAACTAAAAAATTAGTCACACAGCATGATTAAAACAATAATAAATAATGAATATCTGAAACTGTGGAGAGCAAATATTTGTCCCCTCAGCATGACAGACCATTACTCTCAAACTCACATGAACACATCGTCCTGTAGATTAACCAAACCAGAGGAGTCATTTAGAGAAATGCGGGCTAGAAATCAGAAATATAGCTGAAGATAAACAAAGCAAACATCCTAATCAAACAGACAGGCGGACAGAGCTCCATGGTGATGGTAGGCACACAGACACACACGTCTGTACACATTATATAAAGTGATCAAACAGACTGCGCTGTAGCTATGGGAACTGAACAAGCAGACAGAGGAAGCTGGAGTAGATCTTTAAGATGGAAATGAAGTGTTGGAGTTGAAGAATTAGGAAGAGCTGTCTTTCAGGACCAGATGTTTAGCTTCTTTTTTCAAGCCAAAAACATAAGGAAACAGGTAAAATTGTGTTTCTACAAGGCAAAAGTTTGAGATGATCATGTTCATCCAAATACTGACAATACATATCCTCATATGAGCTTTATGTTAAAATCATACACACTCATCACCGACCACTTCATTAGGTACACATGTTCAACTGCTCGTTACCTAAATTTCTAATAAGCACGCAGCAGTCACATGGCAGCAACTCAATGCCTTTAGATATGTATAAATGGTCAAGACGATCTGCTGCAGTTCAAACTAAACATCAGAATGGGGAAGAAAGGTGATTAAAGTGACTTTGAATGTTGCATGGTTGTTGTTGCCAGACAGGCTTCAGAAACTGATCTACTTGGATTTTCACGCACAACCATTTCTAGGGTTTACAAAGATTGGTCCAAAAAAGAGAAAATATCCAGTGAGCGGCATTTCTGTGGGTGCAAATGCCTTGTTGATGCCAGAGGTCAAAGGAGAATGGCCAGACTGGTTAAGGCTGATAGAAAGGTAACAGTAACTCAAATAACCACTCGTTACAACCGAGGTATGCAGAAGAGCATCTCTGAACTCACAACACGTCCAACCTTGAGGCAGATTGGCTACAGCAGCAGAAGACCACACCGAGTGCCACTCCTGTCAGCTAACCGAGGATACAATTCGCACAGGCTCACCAAAATTGGACATTAGAAGATTTGAAAAACGACGAAACTGCTGAACTACTGGGATTTTCATGCACAACTATCTCTAGGGTTTACAGAGAATGGGCTGTAAAGGTTTGTAAAGGTTTTATTGGTCTACCATTGTTCCATAAACGGACTAATTTATTAAGAAACATCATTAAAACATGGTGTGTTTTTTTTAAAGTACCATAATCCAATTAAAAATTTATGAATAGTCAGAATTGCACATTTACACAGCAAATAAATAAATAAATAAATAAAATTCCTACAAGAGTTTTTGTCTTTGTAGTCCAAAAAAAGTAAACATTCTTAAATGAAAAAGGATTTTCTAGACAAGTATAATTTTTTGTCCCGTTTTCATAAAAGAACAAGTCAAAATTAAGGGAGTTTAATTATTCTTCCAGTGGGGTGAGCAAAATAATCTAAAAACATTATATTTTGTGTACTGCACTGGCAGATTATTTATCTTTTCTTTTTCTTTTTTAAGGAAAAACATGCTTAAAATTTACTTGTTTCTTCTGGATATTTTGGATATTTGGACTACATAAAACAAGACAAAATTTTCAGCATGTTTTACCATTTATAAAAAAACATTGACTGTTTTCATAAAAAATTAAGTCAAATCAACAATTAAGTCAATAATAAAAATCTAAAAAGCAAATGTTTTTGGTATTTTACTAGTCTTTTTAAAGAAACATAAATATATAGCATTGATTTTTTTTATTCATCAGAAAATGAAGCACACTCAAAATGGTGATGCATCCGTGTACATAATTTTCATAACAGTTCAACAGCCTAGAGGCAATTATTTAATATATTACAGCTAAAGGCATTGTTTAGATGTTTTATTTCCAACCATTTGTCAGGTTTTGTCCATGAAACACTTGTCTGTAGGACTGATTTCTCAAACATCTCATCCCTAGCCTCTATAGCTAATTCAAGAATGTAATTTTCTGAGAATTGAGCCATTAAAATTTTGATTGAAGCAGTTGGATTTCAAAGATTTTTGTTCACTGATTCTCTTTCCTCTTGCCCTTCCAGTGGCAAAACACCTTCTCGGTTAAATTTTACATTTATTCATGTGACTTGAGTTTCCTGCGGAGCTGCTTCTCTGCCTCATTCCACCTTCATTAGATATAGAGATCAGATGAAGATAATGAGAGAGAGAGAGAGAGAGAGAGAGAGAGAGAGAGAGAGAGAGAGAGCGAGAGAGAGAGAGAGACTGATTTATTGATTGAGTGCATCTTAAGTCTCAACAGTATTCAGCAGCAGATTTTAACAGCGTAAGTAGAACTGCTTCAAAACAGTGGCATTATTAACTCACATACTAACAAGCAACTTGATTTACAGTTAAGAATCAATTTTGTTCATAAAGTAGTGGCAGCTGGCATGTTTGTGCCAAGAAACTGCAAGTGGCATTATTGTGATTGTGTTTATATGGAAGAAACAACAATTTTTGACAAAAACATGTAACTGAAATCATTGGAATGACTATTTTAGCTCTGCATTTTTGCACAAAAGTCTGTCAATCAATTAAAAGCAAGCATTTAACAGCTCCACAGTGTAGTAACTTGGTAACGTTTAAAGGGATAGTTCACCCAAAAATTCTATTTTACTCACTATTTATTCACTCTCAAATGCTTCCAAACCTTTATATGTTTCTTAAGTCTGTTGAACGCAAAAGAAAATATTTTGTCGAAAGCTGAAATCCGGTAACCATAGTAGGTAAACAGATATTATAAAAAGTCAGTGGCTACAGGCTTCCAGCTTTCTTCAAAATAACTTCTGTTGTGTTTTGAAACAGTTTTGGAAGATGTAAAGCAAGAGTAAATTATGACAGAATGTTCAGTTTTAGGTGAACTATGTCTTGAATTGTATTTGAACTTATGATCTGTAGTGACAATATTATTCCCCTTTTTGTTCGAGACTGAATCAAACATGGCCAAAGCCAATGTGATCATGCTTGCTCTCCTGATAAAGAGAGACAGCACAATAGCATAAGCAGTTCTGGCTGTTGGATGCTCAGTTTCAGGGAGGCTGTGGATTATGTAAAAGAGAGGGAGGCCATGCAGCACTGTTTCTGACCCCCAGGGTGGAAACACTGAGGAAGGGGAGTCAGCTAAATCTTACAGGCAAATGAAGTGGGAGGTGGATGGGTCAAACAGGGTGTGAGTGTGTCGTTATAATCCTGGAGAAAAGGTATGGCTGAGCTAGAGACAAATAACATGCACTTAATTTTGTATTATAATAGTGTTGCAGCCAGTTTATTCATGACAATTTACATTTGCTTATTGTTATTATTATTATTATTATTTATTCCTTCATTCATTTTCTTTTTGGCTTGGTCTTTTTATTAATCTGAGGTCCCCACAGCAGAATGAACAACCAACTTATCCAACATACATTATGCAGCGGTTGCCCTTCCAGCTGCAACCCAACATTGAGAATTATTATTATTATTATTATTGTTACTATTTGTTACATACATATTTATCTTTGCGTTTATTTTGCTTGTATTTGTTCACATGTAAGTTTTTAGAGACCTATACATCACCATATACAGTTGGGCCACAGGAATAGGAAGTAAGATGCATGTTTGAATAACAGGCATGGTGGTGTCCCAGTTTTTTGACCACACTTAGTTGCTTTGGTTCTGGAAATTAGTACAGAATTTATTTATTTATAATTAGTATTAAAGTTATTTAATAAAATTAATCTTTATGCTTAATTAATGACATTAGGAAATTAAATATCAAATGGATGTCTTGAGTGGAGTGAATTTAAAGGAGACAGATATTATGATTTCATAAAGATATTATGCCCCTTTTTACAAGATTCAGAATAATTATCTGATGTTCCTAGAGTGCGTATGTAAAGTGTCAGCTCAAAAAGCCCACAAATAATGTTTTCTAACTCTTTGAAACTGAATTTGAAACTAATTGTGCCATTTTGGTTACTGTCGCTTTAAATTCAAATGAGATTTCAAAAAAGGGCAGAGCTACAAATGCCTATGTGTCAGTATAGTGGCAGATTCAAAAACAAGACTAAGGTCATATGCTCATGAGGGAGAAATGGTCACTAATGGGCCGGGCTTTCCCCCTCTGATGACATGCACAAAGAGAGAATGTCAAAGAGTTTCTGCAGACTGTTTTTATGTAGTGTGAATATAAAATAAATTAAACTTAAACCATTAGAAGCTGGCTTTATTAACAGAATGTTCCCACACAACTGTGTTTAAACCCCTTATAAAAGTGATTTTTGCAGAATAGGTCCCCTTTAAAACAACCACCGTTTCCCAAACCCACACTGATCTGTTTGTGACTGTATGCATGGAATGAATGGGGTGGGGGACACTGTGGGGAGGGATGACACATCAGGTGGCTGGCGAGTGACTCAAAGCCTAAGGCAGATGGCCAACCATAAAAAAGAAAGAAAGAAAGAAAACCAATAGTGTGAAATCTATTCCCTGGTCCAGTTCTCTGTGGGGCTGTTGTGAAACTGTCAACACTATGCCACATGGAAAAGACATCACACCTGATTTGTCCAACCATTTCTTTCTTCTTAGCCATAAAATGACAATGTTATATAGTTTATTAGCTAATGGGACATGTGCAACCAGGTTCAAAAGGAGTTAAAGGGATAGTTCACCCAGAAATTTCAATTCTGTCATCATTTACTCATCCTCCACTTTCTATAGTTAAATACAAATAAAAATAGACTGAATAATTGAGGAAAAAGCAGCCATTGGCTTTCATAATATTTTGTTGTTCCTATGGATGTCGATGGCTGCTTTTTTTAAGCATTCTTCAGAATATCTTACTTTGTGTTCAACAGAATAAAGAAATTCATAAATGTTGTTTTAAATGGTGAGTAAATTTTATTTTGGGGTGAATTATTCCTTTAAATTTTATTCCAGCTTTTAAATAAGCAAATAAAAATAACAGTAAAAGTAAAAATACAAAGTCACAACTCAAAACAGGCCAAAAGTTCTGTCATTTGAGCTCAACTTGCATTGAACCTGTAATTTTTCTTGCAAGACATGAACCAAATGTTCCTTTCCAAACAAAGCATTAGATTCTGGGTATATAAAAGCTTTTTGTTTTATAATACGCACAGGCTGTGATACCTTGGGAGGATTTTCAAATTCTAAAACAAGCAGTGAGATAAATGTCAAGAATGAGAATGAAGAAAGAACCCAGATGAAATGGAAGTTGTCTGAGATTCTGATTCAAGTCATATGATTCCATGGAGGAGGGTGGAAAATGGCAAAGAAACAAAAAAATTGTCACATGAATAAGTGAAAAACTCAATGGAGATGGTGTTTTGCCACAGGAGAGACAGAAAAATAGGAAATAATGACTTTCTAAAAGCCTAAAGTGTGTCATATTTAAACTCTGTACATATTGAAAGATTTTAAAATGTGGCTCTTACGTGGCCTTTAGAAAAACACAACTGTTGACCTTTAAATCCTGTTAGCCAAAACAGATTACTACACACACTTGCACAGAACAACTCACATGCACACTCTGTAGCACAAGCCGTGTTGAAACCTCGCAGGAAGAGAGAGGGAGACTAAATCTAATCTCAAGTGAGGATGTTACTCAAATGGAAGCACTTCAGCACTGATCCAGATAACACAATTTTGCATGGCCTTGAGCCTTTTTGATCGGGACAATCTGGCGAATAAACAAAACAAAGTAAAGGCATGCAGTCACATGCATTAACGTCAAAAAAAATAAGGCCTGTCTGTAGATAAAAATGAGAGGGATGTCTTTTGCTTTCCGTTCTGGTCTGGGATCAGTGTTGCCGGCCATCTTGGAAGAGTACTTTTGACAGTCTAATGGGTGAAGTCATTGACTGTACCATGTGAGGTGAAACCGGACGCACATGCTTTGGCTAATCTGCTTGGAAAACCTGAAATAGTCTCACGAGATTAGAGAGAGCATGACAAACCCAGGATCAAACACACAGGGTGGTTTAATTGTGATCAAAGGACATGATTTGCAGGTCAAAACATGTCAGTTTAGAATAACCTGTTCATTTGGAAGGAGAAACACGTGAAGTTCCCTTGAATTTAAAATCTGCTTAAAGATTAACTTTAAATTGTATTAAATATAAAAAAGATATATTATTATTTATATGCAATATACAACAGAAATTCCATTTCACACACACTTGTATGAAATGAGTGCATAATACATAATAATATCATTATAATAAGCACAAAATGTGCCAGAATATATTTGATACAACTTTTTTTTGCAACAGCTGATTTGGCCAGTTTGCAAGATAAATAACTTGAAAAGATATTTAAATGCATTCTTTTTAACGTTATAGTCATATTAACAAAAGTGTATAAACACCTAAAACAATAATAATAATAATTACAATAATAATAATAATAATAATAATAAGAAGAAGAAGAAGAAACTGTGAAATTTGATATGGCTTGAGGAAGACAACTTTGTGTCCCTTAGGAGACAATTATTAGCTCTGAGTCACACAAGCAGCCAACCTCAAAGGACAGACTTATGTTGACACACTGGTTGCATGTAAGTGTTTCTCTACAGTCTACACAAGCAAATCATAAAGAGAAAATGCATTCATGTAGCTATACTACTCATTTTTACAAATATATGACGACTTAAGATGCAAGTTTTTGAGTACCATCTAAAATTTGTGTGTAGGTTCAGAAATGTCACTTTTATGGCCCCTGATAGATCCTTGACTTTGCCTTTAAAGTGAAAAAGTTGAACTAGGTGGTTGAGAAAATGCATATTTTAGATTAAAATTTCAGAAGGCTAGCACTGTCACCTAGGTTGCTGGATGAACTAAATTGGCCATAATGTAGGAGTGTGTGGTTGTGGGTGTGAATGTGAGATTGTATGGGTGTTACCCAGTACTGGTTTGTGGCCGGAAGGGCATCTGTTGTGTAAAACATATGATGTTGGTAGTTGATGGTTCATTCTGCTCTGGTGACCCTTGATAAATGGGATTAAGCCGAAGGAAAATGAATGAATGAGTTAGAGGCTTTTGCATCTAAACTCTTCATTTTTTATAGGCGTTCCATGACTGTAGGAACCTCATAATTAGCTACTGTAATTACTTAATATAAAATGTAATAGTTGAATTAATTATAGAATACATATTAGCCAATTAAACCAGTACTCAGTTATAGAATATATTCATCAACAAATGTACAAAAGGTTTAGATCTTTCATCTGAGCATCTGTGTGTTAATGCAGAAGATAAAATGACAGCAAAACTATACTGTACATAATATTAAACATAATAATAAAGATATAGTTCACCTAAAATGAAAATGCACTCAGCATGAGTGTGAGTAAACGTTAGGTGGACTGCCTTTAAACATATTTCCTGGCCTTTTCCTTTGTAATTCCAGTGTCATAAAATACAGAACGTGAGTAGCACGTTCGCCTCACAGCAAGAAGGTCGCTGGTTCGATCCCCGGTTGGGGCAGGACCCAGTTGGGCCAGTTGGCATTTCTGTGTGGAGTTTGCATGTTTTCCCCGTGGTTGCGTGGGTTTCCTCCGGGTGCTCCGGTTTCCCCCACAGTCCAAAGACATGCGGTACAGGTGAATTGGGTAAGCTAAATTGTCCATAGTGTATGTGTGTGAATGAGAATGTATGAATGTGTTTCCCAGAGATGGGTTGTGGCTGGAAGGGCATCCGCTGCGTAAAACAAATGCCGGATAAGTTGGCGGTTCATTCCGCTGTGGCGACCCCGGATTAATAAAGGGACTAAGCCGAAAAGAAAATGAATGAATGAATGGATCCATAACTTTCTAAGCTTCTCCGCTGTTCTCTTTTTACCTCCCCATCTTCTCTGTTCACGAAAAAGCAATGGATAATTTCCAAACAGGAAGCTGGTGAGTCATCTGAGATGCCATCAGACTGTGACTTTCCCTGTCCTCAGTGCACACACATTCTTAAACCCATTCACTCAAAGAGGCATAGAGTGCATTGAATTACACAAGTCAAGTGTCGAGCTTTTTAAGTAAACAAGGACACGAATGATGAGACTTATGTATAATGCAACAGAACAATCAAAACTTCAAAGAGCAACAGCGAAAGGCCATTCTCTAGAGAAACGCATGAATCTTATATCAGCAAAACCCGTTCAAAAAGGTGATCTAACAGTGGGTTGTTCGTTGCCATTGGTGTCTATATGCTGGTTAGCTCTTAAAAGTCGACAAAAATCACGTCCTAGTATAAATACATACTTTCTCTCCCTTGAAACTGGACCAAAATCTGATGACGCATTCTGTTCACAGACACATATACAAATTCTTGTTGAATAAAACTCCCTCTAGAATAAGAACGTCAAATCCAACTAAATTATAAATAACATCTGCCTACGACAAGCAAAAGCAAGTAGCGAAAGTAGTATTTTCGTCCTGCCTGCTGTGACAAAAAAACTAAAAGCTACTGGCAGCTAAAAACAGAACAAGCCCTTTGAGGTCTTTCACCCAAACTTACAGCTTAATAGGAAACACACTGTTAAAGGAAAGAAAATTGCTCAAAAGATATTTAACATGGAGTTGCATGTGAACGCTTACCTCTGAGAGATGAGGAGTGGGATTGAATCCACACAGGTTGCACACAGTCTTCTGGCACTCCGTACAGGTGCTGTAGTTGAGCACATCTCCTGATCCAATGTTCAGTTTTACTTTACAGAGAGGACAGCAGGATTGGGCTTCAGAGCCTGAAACTTTAGTTGGAGACTCCTTTATGTCTGTCGATTTCAGAGGGGGTGTGTCTGCTGATGCTTTTTTCTCAGCAGGGGATGGTTTTGGGGATGCTGGGTCTTTGGAATAAGCTGGTGGTGTGTCCGGAGGTGACTCCGAGCCCGAGTCGGGAAGAGATCCAGCAGGGGAGTCTGCATCTGACCCAATGGGGGAATCAGGGGGTGATCCTGGAGGAGAATCAGGGGGAGACTTTGATTCCTCCCCAGAGATGAGATTGGTGGCAGAGCTCAGGATGGATGAGCCAAAACCGAACATCTTTCCAGAAACGCTCTCAGTGGGCTGAGATGGTGCTGGTGAAGTTTTTGCCGTCTCTGTGAGCCCACTGAACCCGCTGAAAAGCTTTCCTGTTACAGACTCACTGGCCGGAGCCGCAGAGCCACCCTGAGGTTTGGACCCACCACCAAAACCACTGAAAAGTTTTCCTGTGACTGACTCCGTAGCCTGGGCAGCTGGAGAGGGTTTTGTCACCTCTGTCAAACCCCCAAGACCAAATCCCCCAAAAAAGCCCCCTCCGTCCTGCTTCGGGGTTGTTTTTGCTGGAGATGGTTGGGGACTACCTTTTGGGCTCTGTGAAGGTTTCTGAAGTGGTGGAGGCTGTCCACGTTTTGCCCCTAGTTGTCCAGGCTGTGGTCCCTGCGGTGGTCCAGATTTTGGGGTTGCAGGAGGTGTACTTCCCTTCCCTGTATCAGCAATACTCTGTTGCTTGGTCAGCATTGGTGGCTTTTTACCAGGCTCAACCTTAGAGGGAGACCCAGGCGGCGCTTCTTTCCTTTGTGGGGAGGGAGGTGCCGAGCCCTGCTTGGGTGGCTGTTTCATCATTGGAGGTCCAGGAGGCTCCATGCCACCCATCGCCCGTTGCATCTGACAGTTCAGACACAACCATTCCTTACTCTGTGAAAACAAGAAGAAAATGTCAAGGTACATGAACACAAATGCAGCATAATATCTTTTTCCTAAGAATAGCCATCTCCATTTAAATTACTTCAAGCTGTGTGCATTAAAGACCTTGCAGAATATTATTTATTTATGCTGAACAGAACAAAACATCCAGTATATAGCATGGTAATTTGTAGCGAACTTGCTGTTATTAAAAGCTCTTTATTGCTATTGGATTGATTAGCAAACCCTGCAGGCCATGAGTTTATGATTTAATTACATGAATTGTGTTCCATTTACTTTTATTGTTAGTTTGGTTGAGTCATTTATTGAAAGGCACACATTTAAATTCTTAAAAAACAAGAATAAGGTACACCCAACACTGTGTGACTAATAGTGCTGTTCCCGCTAACATGGACCAGGAATAATTCCAAATGTTTGTTAAATCACTGCCCTTATAACTTGTCAACGCAACCACACTTCCTGCACGAATGACATAAATGACCTTGCTAATCTTCCATCTTCTGTGCCAATATTTTTAAACTTCTATACTCAGGATGAGCCCTCAGGATGAGTATGAACTCATTTTGTTGAAGTTTTCAGTAAAAATAAGCAAAGAAAAAATAAACTTTTGTCATCTAAATGAAAACTTAATAGTAAGACATTTATCTGATGGATATATAGCGAGGGCACAAGATATGTCTCTTACCGCTGAATCTGGTGGACTGAAGCCACACAGGCTGCACACCTGCTGTTTGCACTGAGTGCAGGTGTTGTAGTTGGGTGGCTGGTCTTTGGCCTGCACATTCAGCTCTGTAGACTTACAAAGAGGACACATTGCTTTTCCTGGAGATGGTGCCGCTTTACCAGGGCCTTCTGATTGAGCACTTGGCCCAGGTTTACCCTGCTGTTGAGGTCCACTGGGTTTTCCTGCAACCCCTGGGCCAGGTTTTCCGGGCCCTTGTTGCTGGTGGCCTGGTCCTCCAGGTTTGGGTCCTTGCTGTTGAGGTCCTGGTCCTCCAGGTTTAGGCCCTTGTTGTTGAGGTCCAGGTCCACCAGGTTTGGGTCCTTGCTGCTGAGGTCC
>CAIGQQ010002477.1:4149089-4170541 GCA_903798035.1 Danio albolineatus
TATAATATAATATAATATAATATAATATAATATAATATAATATAATAATAGATTTAATTAATATTATATTAATATAGTTTATTTCAGAATTAATAAATTCTGGGTTTATTTCTTTACACTTTTATAAACAAAAGTAAAATACAAACATTTCCTTTGCTAAAACTGGCTAAAATAAATAAGCTTACATTTCTTCTAATGCGTGTTTTCAGTTTATTTGTATTTTTATTTCAGGTAGCAAAAAAAATATTTGTTTATTAGTTTACGACAATCCTTGAATAGACTGTAATGCACATTATAAATACAATTATTTTTATGTAGCATTTATGTACACTCACTAACATGTGCTGATATTAATCACTGTATTAATATTACAATATTAATAAACATGTGTCAGCGTAAACTGGCACCTGCTTTGGTGTGTAACATAATATAGAGCTGACACTGTTGCCAGGTCATTACATAATTCTCAGAGTAACTTGTTCATTAAGTGTGAGAGGAGATGGAGAACCAGCAAATTGGGCTTTTGCTCAGTCCAAAGTGATTTAAGGGCAAAATCAGGTGTTTAAGAAGAACTTGTTGACATGCCTGCTCTTATGAAGGGATCATCTTCTGTTTTATGTCTGCTAGTGATATTCTGCTCACTTCTCTAGTTCTCAAAGTAGCTTATAATTGTCTAATGAAAAAATAGTTGATGAAAAGAAAAAACTAAACTACACAGAATCATGTAATTTCAGGTGAGGGATATAAAAATATAAAATAAAATATATACTTTTTGTTTCTTAATTGCAAAGGAAATTGATTGTGTTTTAAATTAGTTTTAACACAAAATTAAATTACTAATACTAAAACCCAAATAGAATTAATAAAACTATATAAGGACTATATAAATAACTATAAAAATAGAAAAACGAATAAGCACAGCTGATTACCAGACAATAATGTCAAAAATTAAGACAATAACACTTTAACTAAAGTAACCTTTAAAAAAGCAGTAAATTAAAGCAAGACAAATCAAATATTTAATTTAATATTACATACTATAATTTTGGTTGACTTATGTGGAACACAAAAGATGTTTCGAAGAATATTGAATACACAGATGCACCTCTAAGATTTTTATTAAATAATAAATAATACACTGTAATTTTTAACTATCTAATAAGCACAGTATTCATAATAACTGCTTTTCATGTTATTTCACGGTCAATTTTATCCTCTTATTAGCATTCAATGTATGAAAAAGAGCAGCATAAACCACCAGAAATATCTTCTTTTTGTACCATATAATAACATATTATTTTAAAATACCATATTTACCATAAGAATAACACTTTTTCCCCACAATCTGCAACTGAATGATTGCAACAAAAAATATGAAAACTACACTAGCTGATTAGAAAAAAAGCAATAAGCCATCATATTCTAATAAATGCAAATGATATACGGGTTGAGCTGGCCTCTATTATGTTCTGAGGGTTATGCCTTAAAGCCTTAAGCGGCAGTGATAGTGAAGGATGTACAGTAGGAAGTGATAGGAGGAGGGGGAAATTCATTAGGTGTGGTGAAGTGTACCGTTCTCATCAAGGGCAGAGCTCATTTTAACTCTATAATGAGGCTGAGATTAGGGGCTGAGGGGGTTGTGCCGGGTGACTGACTGCTGACTGCATCACTCGTGCCTTGATGCTAAATATAAACGCTCTGTTTTGAGTCAGGAGGGAGTCTTTTCTATTCTGAAGTAAAAATAAAGACGTACCTTCTTGTCAGAAACACTTCACGGCTGCCATTCTGACTTCATCAGGCCAGTGTGTTGTTTCCATAGTTACCTTGAATTCCTGCCGACCTGGGAAAGTGTAATTAAGGAGTGTTTAGGACGTAATTCATAATTCAGTTTTATCTTTAGCATTATTAATATTTCTAATTATTTCTAATTGTTTTATTTTATTTTTTATAAATCTGACATATTTAATTTTTCTGCAATATATATTGCGATATGAATACAATTTCGACAAATGACTTGAATGGCTCTATATGGAAAGAAATCATTCATTATGATTGAAGTGTGAATCTTGTATAAAAAATAATAAACAAGCGAGCAAAAATACTTATAACAGAGCCACAAAAAAGTAAAATAAACAGCGCTTAATGGTTTTCCAGACAGTCAAACAGTATTTAGGTATAAAAAATGAATAATGACATGTAAAATAATAACATACAGACTTCATTGTATTAATTCAGTAAAATAATTCTTACTTAAAGTTACAAATGCCATTTTTTTGTGCCTGGATACTTTAAAACTCTCTTGAGACACCTTTATAACACATGCAAATGATAAACTTTCAGTCTTTTGTGGTTAAACTTTGCAAAAATAATTACATCAGAGCCACAAAAAGTTAAATAAACAGCGCTTAATGGTTTTCCGGACAGTCAAACAGTATTTAGGTATAAAAAAATGAATAATGAAACGTAAAATCACACTGTATAGTCTTCATTTTATTAACTCAGTAAAATAATTCCTCGTTAAAGTTACAATTGTCCTTTTTTTTGTGCCCGAACATTTTTAACTCTCTTGAAACGGCTTTAAATCACATGCAAATGTCAGTCTTTTCTGGTTATTCTTGGCAACGAGTCCACAAATCTGCTGATCAATTATATTCCTAACTCAACATTGCATATCCTGCGATATGTCTATTGTGGACACGCACATTGTAATATTGAAACAATATATTGTGCAGGACTAATATATATTCAGATTTTGTTTCAATTTTAGTATTTAAATATGCTTTTGCTACTTCCTTAGTTATTTACACCATTTTACAAAGCAGCACATACTAAATAAATTAAATAAATAAATTAAATAAATAAACATATTTCAAATGAACATAAAATATGTAAATATATAATACATAATTATCTTATTATTAATAATAGTGATGATGAATAAAATAATAATTATAATTATAATAATAATAATAATAACACAACATTTTAACATTTCATATAATTTAAAAATGGCTTTAGATTATTATAGAATTGTATAAATTATGCCATATATGATATTGTTATAGAATTCATTAAATATCAGAAACAATATTCTAAAGATGTGTGTACGTATCTATATCTGTCAGATATAATTGATCCAAAACCCAAGTGATTACAGAAACAATACACTTTGGAAAATAACAATACTATTTTAACATTATACAGAACTCTGAAAGTTATTCATTCATTCATTCATTCATTCATTTTCCTGTCGGCTTAGTCCCTTTATTAATCCAGGGTCACCACAGCGGAATGAACCGCCAACTTATCCAGCATTCAGTAAAATGCGGCTGCCCTTCCAGCTGCAACCCATCTCTGGGAAACATCCACACATTCTCATTCACACACATGCACTATGGACAATTTAGCTTACCCAATTCACCTGTACCACATGACTTTGGACTGTGGGGGAAACCCACGCAACCACGGGGAGAACATGCAAACTCCACACAGATATGCCAACTGACCCAGCCGAGGCTCGAACCAGCGACCTTCTTGCTGTGATGCGACAGCACTACCTACTGCGCCACCGTGTCGCCCTCTGAAAGTTATATTTGAATTTATTTATACATAATTTGTTGAGTTTTAAATTGAATCATTAATTTTATTAAGTGCTTTTTAGTTAATTTTTATCACAGGCTCATATTTTATTTGAGCTTTATTTCACTTCAGCTTTATTTCCTTTCAAAGAGGATGACTGTTAGGCAGTAAAATCAATTTCCCAGTAATAAAACTATTACGAAACGTGCAAAAGTAATTCAACTGACTTACAGAGAGCAAGAGAGAGACTTTCGCCTCGGCTCTGACCTGAATCTCCTTTCTACCCAGAATCCTCAGGGCTGTGGTGTATGTGTGTGAGTCAGACAATGCGAAGAGACCTCTGATTCATGAGTAGGCAAACACTTACACACACACGCACACATACGCGCCTTGTGCCTCATAAATGTGTGCTCATGACACACACACACACAGATCTCCAGGATACAGAGTGACACACTTGTTTTCTGAGGACACTTTTGATGTGGGGGAGATGATGGATGTGTCGAGGGCAGCTTCATTTCTGTTTCTCTCCTGTGAGTCACAAACACTTACATGCGCACATTCATTGCAGGTCAAACCCTGGACACAGAATAGATGAACAGTGTTTAGTGTTTGATTGAGTTAGTGCCACTAAAGCAGGATTACTCCATTCATCATAGAGATTTTAATGTACAAGGAACTGTAAGGTAATGATCTATATGTTGTGTCCACTATCTTGTAGTAAACAATACCTAATTCATGAACAGTAAACCACATTCTTAATTCATTAACAGTGGGAAGCAAAAGAAACAAAATGGCTGCCATCTAGTGGTAATAAATAAGCGTTGCAACCTTAATGAGGAAAAACGTCTTACATATTCATTCATTTTCTTTTCGGCTTAGTCCCTTTATTAATCCGGGGTCGCCACAGCGGAATGAACCGCCAACTTATCCGGCATTTGTTTTACGCAGCGGATGCCCTTCCAGCCACAACCCATCTCTGGGAACGTCTTACATATATGTTTTTTTTATTTTAATGAATATATATAGTAAATGTATATATATATAACATTTATTGATACATAATATTTCCCCAAAAAGCCACCTTATGAAATTATTAACACAGATGTTTACCGGTTTGTCTAATTGTTTTGGTAACTAACGTTATATTTATAAAACAAAACTTATGTCCTGCGTTTGTTACTTCACAGCAGTCATAATTTCGCATATTGAATAAACATCGAATAATTTCCTCTAAAACAGACAATAAAATCACATTAATTAACATTTAAGAAGTAAAATTAATTGTACGGTCTACTACTCACTCTCATGTAAGCCTTATGTTACTTTCCTCATACGTCAAGCTGCTCTTTTTAACAATATAGCGGGTGTGTAACTTCTCAAAAGTGTCATAAATGTGGCACGTTATATATATAACATATTCTAAAGTCTTATAGCAGCTTTCTTTAAGGGACAGGACGAAATGTAAGCCTTATTTGCGTCAAATCGTCGAGCCTCGTATATTTACACCTGACGCGTCACAACGTACGCTACATTTAATCCTCAGGTGGTTCTGCTCCGCCCACTTCTCCTAATTAAGGCACCGACAGGGCTGAACTTCCGGCTGGATGAAAATAAACGGTGTGATTTATTTAACCTTAATTTAATTTATTTGATTAATTTATTTAACCTTGTTTAATCTGGACAGTTAGAAATCGTATTTAATGTGGGAATAAGTAGCCTACTCATTGTAACCTTAAATGTTTATTTGAAATAATAATACTATGAAATAATGTCAACACTCGGGAAATTATATTATGTGCTGTGTTATTATCATTTCACAACAGCCAAAATTTGTAATACACAGTGGATTAACATTCAAATATTCATTCGTTCGTTCATTTTCCTTTTATTAACCAGGGGTCGCCACAGCAGAATGAACCGCTAACTTGTCCAGCACGTTACACAGCGGATGCCCTTCTACCAAGCACTGGGAATAACGTTCAAATATTTCCCCTAAAATAAACTGTATTGACAAACAATTAGGAGGTTTATTTTATGGTATGACAAGGCATGTTGCTTGCTCCTATATTCAAATATGACGCAGTATGCCAATGTTTAACATAATGTTTTTGCTTTTTATTTGAATAATGTTTTATGAATGGTTATTTATGTCTTATAACATCTACAAAAATGCAGGATTATGAAAAAAATTGCTTTCTGTTACTCTACTCACCTTCAGCCCATTCAAGATGATTCATAAATTGCAGGTCATTCATTCCTTGGTGATTCATAAAATGCAGATCAATTGTTACTGGCACCACAAAAGCCAAAGCAAATATCCATGGCTCCTGAAAGAAAAATGTAAAATAAACTCTTGCTGAACAAGTCCAGAAAAAATAAAAAATAAAAAGTTATATACTTTTGAAGATACAGAGTTTTTATCCACGTTTTGCTTTCATCTAACATGGATTTTAGCAAATGAATCAGAGTTAACTTAAAAAAAGTGTACCTAAAATAAAAAGCACACCAAATAAGCTTCAACAATATTAGATTTGTATCTAATATTCATCTGGTTGCCAAGACTTCTGACTTCTCACCTTGCCAATGCACTTTTGCCGATGGCTAATCAAGTGATTATTAATAAAAAAAAATAATAATTAAATAATAAGACCACAATCTACAGTACATGCTGTGATAAGTTCACCTCACACTAAACACAATGTCAAAAACACAGTCTACATATCTCCGCCAAATGGTGCCAAAGAAATCCACCCACGACCACCCAGAAATTACAATTACAATAACAATCCCTTTGAAAAATAACAATAATATTTTAACATTTCACAGAATGATGATACATATATATGTAAGTCTGAAAGTTACATTTTAATTTGTTTATACATAATTTGTCAAGTTTTAAATTGAATCATTTCCACGTTTTGCCTCCATCTAACATGTATTTTAGCAACTGAATCAGAGTAAACAACTAAGAAAAGTGTACCTGAAATAAAAAGCACACTAAATTAGTTTCAACAATATTAGATTCGTATCAGAATATGTATTATTTTACATCTGGTTGCCAAGACTTCTGACTTCTCACTTTGCCAATGCACTTTTGCCAATGGCTACTCAAGGGATTATTATTATAAAATAAAATAAAAAAATAAGACCACAATCTACAGTACATGTGATAAGTTCACCTCACACTAAACACAATGTCAAAAACAGTCTACATGTCTCCAACAAATGGTGCCAAAGAAATCCACCCACGACCACCCAGAAATTATAGAGGAAATATTTATTTAGACAACCAAATGCATGCCAGAAACACCAATTTTACATAACTGACAGCTCCCTTCTCCTCCTCACACCAGCCAGCTTCAAATCAACTCCACCTGGGGGAGAAAGTGGACAGGAGAGCCATCTGCTGGATAAACCTCTGTATTGCATTGCAATGACAATTTTGCGGGAAAGTGTGGGGGGCCAATTTATGCGTGGGGCAAAAACACTATAGACATATAATACATAAAAAGGGACAGGGTGTGTTTAGATGGTGTGATCTTTGCAAATGGCAAAAATATTCACATCTCGCATGGCACAGAAATGACCTCTCGCACGACACACTGACAATAAAAAATAAAGGCAGAATTCACATGCAGTGTGTTCTCCACGGCATCTAATCAGACCTATCCACACATTTTTTTAGGGAGATTCACAGCTAATCGTCGGAGATGATTCATTAATTCTCGTTAGTTTTGCACAACGAATGAAGTTAAATGAAGAAAGACCTAATAGATAAGCTTAAGAGACCAAAAATAAAAGTAGTTAAGAAAATATGCAAGAGAACCGAGTAACAGAGATCTGCAAAACACATAAGGATTTTAGCCTAAAAACAAAGAATTGGTCCGTCTGTGCGTGCTGAAGCTCATCAGCTGCACTTACAGCTTGAATAGAAAAAATAATATCAAAAATAAATGCAACCCTTTGAACAATAAACAATAATAACCAGCAATAAATAATCAAGTGGTGTTCCTCTGTATATATATATATGTACATATATACTAGGGTCACTCAGCATTCAGCCTAACATAGACTGATTTAGCAAATTAATGACGCGAACGTATGTAAGATGAGTAATAATAATTTAGAAATACACTACAGACATTATGGAAATATCTTTTAAAAGACGTTCTTTTTACGCAACCAACATTAAGAACAATCACCTAGATGGCTGTTAGTTCGACTATGCGACTGGCTTGGAAGAGCTTATTCATTCGACTCATGCAAGTTGTGTTTGAAACCGAAATTTTGGCAGAAATGGTCACCACAGTTATTGACTTTTTTTTGTTTGCTTGTAAAGTCAGTCAGGCCCACTTGATTATCTGAAACATATTTAACACGAACACCGAAACGCTTCTGAGGACCAGAGGTTAGACAAGCTGTTACTAAGGCATGCCTTATTTTCACCTTTGACCACTTGTGTCCATAATTACTTGTAGTGTTGTTCTATATACAGTACAATGCTTGCTCATATATTACAGTCTTTACAAATCCGAGTGACTGACTTCCAGTTTTCCAGGTGCCAAATTCACTCTATTTTTTCTTTTCTCTCCACCATCATGAACTGTGTTTTGTCACATCGACAATCCTTTGCCACCAAAAGCATTGGCACTTCCTCATGAATGCATGAAAAACATCACTTGTATGGCGTCGGATCTGTAACACTAATCGTGTAAAAGGTCTTTGCTGTCACGTCACAACAACAAAGTGAATGTGCTTTCCCTGGTGAACAGGTGACATGAGCAGGATTCCAGTTGAGTTCACCGTTTTGTTTCGTTGTTGTTGAGTTTTGTGCTATCGATAATGGCCGCACTGCACGTTTGTCTGTTGTATGAGTGACTGATGCAGATGTTTAGTACAAGTGTGTGTTCGTCTCACACGCTGCGTGGTGGTCTTTGCTGTTCGTGGGTCCTGCGGTTGCGCCCCCTCTTGTTCTCCTGAAGCTGTTTCCACTTGGCGGTATTAGGAGGTCCTCTCTGAGGAGTCTGGGGGCCTTTTTTCGCTTGGTTCGGCTGCGCTCTTTGACTCTCCGAAGCCTTTTGCGTGTCCGGTTTGGTGCTTTGGCTCTCAGTGCTTACCGTACCTCCAGGGCTTTGACTTCTTTGCAATCCGGTAGACTTGGGAAAAATCTGAACGCTCGGGTTGCTTGGCACTTTGGGAGCGTTTTGAGCTCTCTGTGTTGGGTTTTGCAAGCTCTGAGCTGTAGTTTGAGGAGTTTTCTCGTTTTTTATACCTACTCCGGCTCCGGGGTTTACTTTAGGGGCTTTTTTCCCTTTCGGCTTCTTCTCTCGCTTCCAAATGCGCTCGCAGAACTCGTCCACGCTGTTGAGGTCTGGGTGCTCTAGGAGGCTCATGAAATCCCGGTACCAGAGCTTGTGTCTTGGGGCGGGATCTTTATCGTTGGTGCCGGCTCGGAGCAAAAGCTCCCCCACGCGTTGAGATGGGATGACCTGGAGATTGATACGCCGGAGAGGCTGGATGAAACCATGCTCGACGGCGTGGCAGAGAAACACTCCTGTATCAGCCTGGGTTAGACTTCGGATCAGCAAACCCTGGCCTGTAAGACTCAACCTTTCATCGATCACAATCTAAAACAGAGAAAGAGATGGATTTAAGCACTGGTGCATTTTATCTATAAAGCTATGTTAGGTAAACTTCCAGCTTATCTTTGTACTCTTCTTTGTCTTAGTTCTGGCAATTACCAGCTACACTCTTCCAAGTGTGTGCTTTTTAATATATCTCGAGTTTGTACAGAGTATTGTGCACCTTGGACATGGAATAATTTGCAAAAAGATTTAAAACTAAATAAATTTGTGTCTATCTGTAAATCTGAAGGCATTATAAAGAGAGTGGTATTGGAAACATATGTGATTGTTTTTTTTTTGAGAAGACTCTTTGAAATTTTGTTATGTAGTCTTTTTCTTTTAAAACTGTTTTACTATAGGGCGTCACGGTGGCATAGTGGGTAGCTCGGTTCTCTGACAGCAGGAAGGTTGCTGGTTCGAGCCTCAACTGGGTCAGACGGCATTTCTGTGTGGAGTTTGCATGTTCTCCCTGTGTTCGTGTGGGTTTCCTCCGGTGCTCCGGTTTCCCCCACAGTCCAAAGATATGTGGTATAGGGGAATTGGGTAAGCTAAATTGTCCGTGGTGTATGAGTTTCCCAGTGATGGGTTGCAGCTGAAAGGCATCCGCTCCGTAAAACATATGCTGGATAAGTTGGCGGTTCATTCCGCTGTGGCGACCCCAGATTAATAAAGGGACAAAGCCAGGGATGTCCAAGCTCGGTCCTGGAGGGCCGGTGTCCTGCAAAGTTTAGTTCCAACCCAATCAGACACACCTGGGCTAGCTAATCAAGCTCTTACTAGGCTTTCTAGAAACATCTTTGCAGGTGTGTTGAGGCAAGTTGGAGCTAAAATCTGCAGGACACCGGCCCTCCAGGACCGAGTTTGGACACCCCTGGACTAAGCCAAAAAGAAAATGAATAAATAAATGTTTTACTGTTCAGTATGTCTATTACCTCGACCAGAACTCTCTTGTAAAAGAGTTTTTAAATGCCAATGAGACTTCCTGCTTAAATAACGGTAATAATAATAATAATAATAATAACAGCTCAAAAGTAAAGTTTGGTTTTTACATGCAGATTTTGTGTGCACATACTGTAGTGTGTGTGTGTGTGTTGAACTGTAATTGTACTACTTATGTGACTTTGACACCGAACTATGTTGTTTTACAGGCGGAAAGAAACAAGAGACTTATAGAATAAGAATAAAAACAAACCTTTCCTGTTTAAAGGGATAGTTGATTTAAAAATGAACATTTCCTCACACTCAAGCGGTTTTAAACTTTTAGGAATTTCTTTCTTCTGTCGAACACAAAATAAGATATTCTGAAGAATGTTGAGAAAAAGAAGGAATTGACATCCTTTAGTAGAAACAACAACAACAACAAAATACTATATAAGTCAATGGTAGTTGTTTCCACCATTCTTCAGTATATTTGTGTACAGCAGAAGAAAGAAGCTCAAACAGGGTTGGAACAAGTGAAGGATAAGTAAATGATGACACAATTTTCATTTTTTTGTGTGAAATATTCTTTTAAGAGGATTCAATTATATCTTGAACTCTATTTTAAATGAATATGAGTGTAAAATACCACTGATACTGGGCAAAGTAAAAAAAAAAAGTAAAAGTCACTGAAAAATAATACTTCTAGTGCAAAAATATTCTATAAAATGTAGATTTACTTCAAACGACTGTGTGTTTATCAATGCTTAAAGTCTAAAATTTAAATAAACTTATAAATAATTTTTCTGTATTAACACTTTTTAATTTATTATGGCTTCAAAAATGGTCCTAAGGCCATAACGAAAACATTAAGGTCATATCTGGTGTGTAAGGATAAACGACAGCACCGTTAGGAGATTTTCTTACACAGCAGGAAGGCTGAAATCTGACCATTATTGCATTAACATAATGACCGTCTGGGGCGAGGTGTTACTTTAGCACTATTTTTTTGCCTGATCATATCTGAAAGAGAAACACAGCTGGTGCATGTGTGGTAACACAAGTCATTATGTCATATCCTATTCAACAAACTCCCTAAAGTAACTAATAATAACATTACACCTTTTCTTTGTAGAACAGTAACATTTTACTTAACTCAAATCACAATACAGCTCAAGTGTATAATGTTATTACTAATGAAATATGGCATACACATTTTTGTCCTATTCCATCTTTTGTACTTTGTCAAACAATTGGGGTCTGCAATATTTTTTTTCGTATTTTATGTTATAGAAAAAAGTGTGCTTGCTAACCAATGCTATATTTATTTCATTTAATACAGTATTAAAACAGTAATATTAAAATATATATAAATTCAGACATATTTTAAAATGTAAATGAGACAGAATAACACTATAATTACCCTTTAATGTCATGTAATGTTCATGTTATTTGCTGTTGAGTCTGTAAATATAAATGTACCTCATGCTTGCGTTCGTCATTGGGTTTCTGTAGCTGCCAGTAGATGAGAGCTCTTTGAGACTTTGGGCTGCACTCCAGAAACATACTGCTGTTCTCGACGCCATACACACTTCTCTCCTCGACACTGCTGTAGCCTTCCAGATCATCTAACACACACACAAACGCACACAGCAGATGTTTAGTAATGCCATTAAAAACTACTGAAAGAGAGTGGCATCTACACAAATGGAAGATAATAACACATCAAGTGAACTTCATTATTCAGTCAAGCAGATTTCATTTGAATGTGTCCATTTAAGTGCATTGCAATTACAGGATGTTGAACTGGAGATTAATATTCAATGAATCATTTATATTATTAAAGATGTGTCAGATTACATGCGCAACCTGTTGATTGATATTGTTAATGCATTTATGTTTTAACATGAGGTCATATGGGACATATAAATGTGCCTAAAATTTTGATTAAGATTATAAATTAAACAATCTTGACCATCCGAGTACAAATGAATACGTTAAACAAACACTAATGTAAATAATTTTAGCTTGTCTACTTTCGTAGTGGAAAAGGCATCCGTTCAGATTTCTCATTTACTGCTATACCCTTAAGGCCCAAGCTGTTTTTTTTTTTAATTTTTTTTTTTTCTCTTTGCTATTTGGGCTTATTGAAACCTAGTTAGAATAAAACCAAAGTATCATCTTTTGATATGATGTACTTTTACAGAAAAATGATGTCCATGTATGTGGACTTGTGGTTAATAACACATAAACAAATATTTTTTTAACATGTTTTGGCTATCAGAGAGTAAAAACAAATTTTTTTTTGCCCATTTTGGACAGTTAAAATAGTGTTTGGGACATTTCATATGCTATAAAACAGTTGCAGGATGACACTGTATGTCTGTAATAAAATATAAAACATTCAAAGTATACAATTGTGGACATAAGAGCTAAAATGTGCTGTCCACCTATGTGGCCACTAAGCCTTAAGAGGGCTTACATCCCTTTCATTTTCTTACTTATTGCATGCTTGCTGATTTGTATGTATTAATAGTGTATACTGTAGTTTATGTTTACCATTGTGGTGCAGATCAGAGCACTGTGAAAGAGGATCTCCATTCCTAATGTCCTGACGTCTCGTTCTCCTATTGAAAACAGAAAGACTGGGTTAGACATGTGTAAGACGATGTAGATCTTGTTTTAAAAGAAAAAAAAAAGTTGGTCAAGATTGACCCCCGGTGTTTCCCATTGGCAACACTACTGCTTTTACACCACTAGAGTGCACTGTTGTTCTAATCAAACATACAGTATATGCTGTGCCCTACAGATTTACAGAAAAATCTGTACATTTTTGAAGGTAAGATACTTTATGTGGTGCCTAAAAAGTGCACTTGAGCAATACTGATTCATCTGATGGTGATGAATCAGTATTTCAAAATGATTAATTGAATTTAAAAATGGTTTATTGGATTTACAATTATTTTTTTTAACTGTTGCAAACAATTTATACGAGCTGAGTTTAAACAAATTAAATTGAACATTACTACATATATAAAATGTTATAAAATACCCTTATAAAATGTTTGCAAACACTTACCTTCAAAAAATTTAGCAAATCCAATGAATCATTTTTTTCAGCGTAGTTTTTCTTCAGAAACATAATTCATGAACATTTATTTCATAATGTTTATTGCTGAATTCCAAACCACAGAATTTCCAAATATCTTGTAAGAACATTCTCCGCTAAAAGAGCCTTTCTGTCTCTGTCAGGCCATTTACAACAATATTGTGCCACTTTAAGAGAACAGTTTCACCTCTTAAACGCAATCACAGGGCAGAATTTAAGCCAAGACGGACACTCTTATCCATTATCAACTGAAATGAAAGCCTGAGAAGTGATTTCCTGTGCCTGAAACTGAAAACATTCAGGATCTGCTGTCAAAGATCTGTGTAAATTATGCGTAATACAGCATCTTAACTCTCTTTTTTGCTCCGTTCTTGTATTTCTCTGTATAGCTCTCTGTGTCTCCTCATTTCTGTAATGTGTTTTGCTAAGGCGTGGACACACACAGTGTTCCGGCACGTGCGGGAGGTGTGGTAAGGACGTCTGTTTTGCATTTTAGGCACAGCAAAAATATTTAGAGTGGCGTGGACCATCCTGGCGCTGTGGAGCATGAGGGTGTGTCGAAGCCATGGCCCTCTTCTTCCTCGGTGAAGGTGTGTGTGTGTGTGTGGTATGTGGCAAACTGTGAGCATGTGTTTATAATGTGTTTAAATGCAGTCTGAACCTACTTGGATCCAGGTGTTTGTGCTTGTCTATGCACATGCGTTCTGTGTGTGTGTGTGTGTGTGTGTGTGTGCAGTTTGCAGAGCACTAAACACCTGGACAGTGAACATGGTGACAATTTGAGTAAAAATGCCATTGACTTGGGGTTATCACACCAAAAAAGAGAATGATTTGTCATTTGCTCACCTATATTTAATGAAAGAAAACCATTTTTTAAGTCTGTACAATGAAAGTTGATAGTGTTGTTGACCCTACAGACTTTCATTGAAAGCAGACGTAGAGATGTGAAGGAAGTTAAACATGCTTGGAACAACATGATGGTAATTAGCAACAGAACTGAAATTTTGAAGTGAACTGTCCCTTTAACAGTATGCAGTTTGATCCAGATTGTGAAATAAAAGCAACAAAGTGTAAATAAATACATTCAAGTCCCAATCAACCGGAAGCTGCGATCGTTATTCTTTTTCATATTGTGACGCAGTTCCAAGAGAAATGGAATTTTAAATAACACAACAGTTGGTCTGCCTTGTTGTTTCTACAGCGAGTTGAATGGACGTAGTTTCATTCAGAAAGATCCGGAAAAGGGTTTGGGGAGAGTTATTACAACCTAACAGACACCTTGTGCTCACCATTTCTGTTTGTTGGCAAAACTGACAGTTGAACCTGTTACCTCAAAACCATGTAGTCTGAGAATAAAACTGAAAACAAACAGGAAGTGCATTTTCATATTTTAATTAAAGATTAGAAGGACAAACTTTCTTTTTTTATGACATGCACAGATTAATTATTCCACCACAAAACTGGCAATGTGAGCTAACAAAATCATATGGTTGGTTTTAATTTCTTAGGGACTTTAAGCATGTGCTTATTTATCCTAGTGATTTTAATCTTTTAGATGTCACGGACCACCAAATATCATTACGCAAGCAATCCACATTCTAAATTGGTATAAAATTTAAAATCATACTGTGAAAAAACTGATCATTATCATCGATTATATTACTGATAAATATTATTATAACTGATTATAAAATATTATTTGCAAAGTGATGTTTAGCATCTAGCATGTGACATTATTACATTTTGTCTACTTCTCATAGTACTCATTCATTCATTCATTTTCGGCTTAGTCCCTTTATTAATCAGGGGTCGCCACAGCGGAATCAACCACCAACTTGTTTAGCATATGTTTTACGCAGCAGATGCCCTTCCAGCTGCAACCCAACACTGAGAAACACCCATACACTCTTGCATTCACACATACACTACGGCCAATTTAGCTTATTCAATTCACCTGTACCACACGTGTTTGGACTGTGAGGGAAACCAGAGCACCCAGAGGAAACTCACACAAACAAAGAGTTCAACATGCAAACTCCACACAGAAATCCCAACTGACCCAGCCGGGGCTCAAACCAGCGACCTTCTTGCTATGAGGCGACAGTGCTACCCACTGCGCCTCTTTGTCACCTATAATATTATTATTATTTTTATTATTATAGTTTTAAATTAATGATTTATCGGCGCCAAGGTGGCGTAGTGAGTAGCACGTTCGCCTCACAGCAAGAAGGTTGCTGGTTCGATCCCCGACTGGGCCAGTTGGCATTTCTGTGTGGAGTTTGCATGTTCTCCCTGTGGTTGCGTGGGTTTCCTCCGGGTGCTCCGGTTTCCCCTCACAGTCCAAAGACATGCGGTACAGGTGAATTGGGTAAGCTAAATTGTCCGTAGTGTATGTGTGTGAATGAGAATGTATGGATGTGTTTCCCAGAGATGGGTTGTGGCTGGAAGGGCATCCGCTGCGTAAAACAAATGCTGGATAAGTTGGCGGTTCATTCCCCTGTGGCGACCCCGGATTAATAAAGGGACTAAGCCGAAAAGAAAATGAATGAATGAATTAATGATTTATTTTATTATTGATCCATTCATCATTTATCATAATACAATTTTATTTATTTGTTTTAATATTTATGTATTTATTAAACATTATCCTTTTTTACGACAATTTTTTTATAATTATGCAGCTTTTGTTTGTTACTTCTTATATTTGTTATATGTGTTATACTAATCTCTTTTAGTCTAAGTTATATTAGTCTTTATTAACACGTTTGATTTATTTTTATAAAACATTTTTATGATTATTTATTATAATAATTTTTTTGTTAATGATTTTGATCCAATTTGTATTTATTTGATTTAATAAAATTTTGATTTATTAAAGATTATCCTTTTTGTGTTACATATATTTTTATAATTATGTTAGGCTTTTGTTTGTTACTTCGTATATTTGTTATATGTCTTATATTAATGAGTCTTTATTAAAATGATTGATTATTTTATTTTAATTTTTAAATGCTATTTTACCAAACATTTGCACTCCCATGGGATTCCCAGACCCCATTTCTATACTAATCACTCCTCAAACTAATCCCATGTTTAAAATCATTCCAGCTTAATCTGCCGAGACAATAATACTTACGCATTTTCTAAAGCAAATGTAATCTCAATGCACATTCAGCATTGACCAACACAGAAAAACGTATTCATCCAGTTAGAAGGTGCTACCAGTTTATCCACACACAGGCAGAAGGAAAAACTGTTCACCTTTTAGCAGTTGGAAAATATCGAGAGCATTCAGTCCCATCCCAGGCACAATACGGATCTCTTGCCAGGCAGCACTCGGCACAGGCCTTCCCGTAGACCTCACAGCGGTGCAGGGGCATCTGGGAAATCCCTAAATCTGAGCCGAGGTACAGCTGTTGCTGTTGACAGATGAACATATAAGTCTATTAGGCCACGCTTTTCTCTCTGCTAATGGCTGGTGAAGAGTAATATCAAGCAGACGTACTTGTTTAGTGGAGAGCTCCATGGCAGTAATAGGTGTTGGCTCCTAGAAAGAAAAACAGAGCAAGTTTAATCTCATTTTAGGATCCGAGGATATTTGTTTGATGACATGCCGAGGCTGTACAGACAGATTTATGGGGGAGCAATTAAATGTACTGAGGTGAAAATTACAGTTGGAGGATTTCGATCGCAATAGCAAGCAGAAACGCACAGCTCTCTGTGTAATGAAGAGTTGGAGCTCGTACCCTAAACACAGTCATCTCTTCCAGCACCACTTCCTCCAGATCATGCCAGCTCTCCCTGGGAATAGTCACCACCTTCAGAACAGTCCCTAAATCTGATTTAGGATTGAAAAATATTTGTTATTTCATAACATGTCTTTGTAATAGTTAGTTTTCCAATGTGTTACATAGATAAACATGACATAAAATACAGGCCTAAAACAACATGAGGGTGAATAATGATAATGATAATAATAACAATAATAATAACAATAATAATAATAAAAATAGGGGTGCCACGGTGACGTAGTGGGTAGCACGATCGCCTCACAGAAAGAAGGTCACTGGTTCGAGCCTCGGCTGGGTCAGTTAGCATTTCTGTGTGGAGTTTGCATGCTCTCCTCGTGGTCGCGTGGGTTTCCTCCGGGTGCTCCGGTTTCCCCCACAAGTCCAAGGTGAATTGGGAAGGCTAAATTGTCCGTCGTGTCTGAGTGTGAATGAGTGTGTATGGATGTTTCCCAGAAATGGGTTGCAGTTGGAAGGGCATCCGCTGCGTAAAACACAAGCTGGATAAGTTGGTGGTTTATTCCGCTGTGGCGGCCCCAGATTGATAAAGAGACTAAGCCGAAAAGAAAATGAATGAATGAATGAATGAATGAATAATAATAATAATAATAATAATAATAATAATAATAATAATAATAATAATAATAATAATAATAATAATAATAATAATAAATCATTTGAAGCTCAAAGGTTAATATGATTAAACTGTAAACAGAAAGCTGCTCCTACATATTTACATCCAATGAGGGATGTAATGAAACATTTGGAACTGGAGGGAATCAAATTCTCCTTAAAAAAAGACAAATACTAAAATAATCTGGCAACCTTTTATAAACTATTTTAAAGACATAAATTCTACAGGCTTGTTAGTCTACTTGTTAAACTGAAGAGGTTTAGACTAAACTAGATTAGAACTGAAGGTCATTATTCTATCTTTTATCATTGACTTATTGTATCTATCTAATATCATTTCACTTCCATATGTACAGTATTGTTTGTGTATAGCATCTTTTATAAGTTTTGTGTAAAAGCTTGTTGTACCAAATTTGTAAATCATTGTGTATGAATGTTTAAAATTCAATAAAGAAAATAAAATCAGTTTAGTGTGAACTATGGGAGCTTTATGTAAACTTTAATCATGCATTATCATGACCAAGTAAGTCATGAGGATTCTTTTTGCCAAATTCAATCCATTCACTACATATTTTTTGAGTATTATGGCAAGTCACTGTGTCAGATTGTGTGCGATTATGACTTCTGGTGTCATATACAGACAAGAAACTACAAGCTGCTTTCAGACCAATTATTTTTGTATCGTTAACATTGTGTGTGATGTTACTGAGGATTTCATAACTCAACTTAGCAGCACCAAAACAATCACTTCTCATTTGTTTGAAAGTTGGCCAACTTTACAGCTGCAAATATGGACCAAGTAAGTTCTTGTATATACAGATTATGTGTAATGTGAACACAGTGTAACTTTGTTTTGAATATACATCAGTTATAGTTCTGTGGTAATGTTACTTTTACTAGCCTGTGCCGATGAACATGACGTCGTACTGGCCATCTTCTGCTTCCACACGATCCACCACCAGCTGAGTGAACTGGTACTCCACGTTAGTGCGCACCACGATGGGTTTCCCACCCATTGGCTGCACAGGGTTATACATGGCTGGATGCAGGCGTGCAAATGTGATGACATCATCAGGGAGATCTTTGGTGGAGTCGAAGCCTCCAAATGTTTTGCTGGGACACTGACGGAGAGACGACAGTTTAAATATACTTGATGCTTCAAGTCAGTTATTTTAGTAGTGTATAATGTATATTGCAAGTATGCTCTTTCAGACCAATTCTGTTAAATGCGAAACCAAAGAGTTTAATAAAGTATGCTGTATAGTAGTAAGTTGGAAAAAAAAAATGCAATTATTTATTTCAACAAAACTGTGCAGCTATAAAGCTGTAGTTTGTCAGAAAACATTAACGTTTTTTTGGTAATGCCAGATATATTGGCCAGTACTCACTGTGCCAGGACGGGGATATGGCACTCGGCCCTGGAAGGGAACCCACTGGTAGTTTGGCCCATCCCTGTGGGCATATGGACCCAGAAAGACCCTTCGGATGTCTGCCATACTATACATGCATATAGCTGATCCACGGAAGATATTACTGAGGAAAAGAGGACAGACGGAGTTAAACAAATGATTGAATGTTTGTGTACATTTCCACAAGTGTCTAAATCAGAAGTGAATGATGCATGTAATTCATTTGACTTCAATAAGAGGCAGGGTAAATGCTTGCATGGCCTTTATGAATCATATATTTATAAAACCGATATAAATGTGGTCTCTTTATGACACAGGAAGAGCTATAAAATATAATAGATTGGCAACACCATAAAAAAAAACACAAGTTATTAAATTTTGATGAAAGATCATGAAATGAATCACGCACAATGACATCATAAAACATATTAAGAAAATAAATAAGACTGTTTCTGGCTTCATGTTTACTTTGATGTCTGTTAGTTGATGTATAAAATTAGCATTTGTATTGCAGTGTATGTGTGTGCACCCGAGCATTAAACAGCCATGAGACCCGACATACTGCGGCGATCAGGCCATTGCATTTGTAAAATGTTAATTAGTGAGAAAATCAATTAACCACAGGGCACATGAATAAACTAATTCGCCATTACTCAGTCAGGGTCCCAGACATAAAAATGCACACACACACACATGCGTTTGCACACTCTAACACACAAATACAACCCCAGACAGAGGGAGAGATAAAATACTGATCCATCACCACAGAGTTCAGGCCTCATTAAGTGGCAATATTAAAAGCAAGTCCCTCGAATGCACTTCTATTCATCTCAAAAAACAGGGCACTTAGAAAAGCAATTAAAGCAGTCTAATTCTTTAAAGCCTGTAATTGAATTTTCGAGTGTTGTGTTCCCCGCATACATTAGGAAATCAGTGAGGTGGGAATATATATACAGGACGTGTATGGTTTGGTTGACCGCCGCTTTCGCCTCTCGTGTTTTGACAGTGATTAATCGTGATATGTTTGTCCTCTTCCTCATCTCGTGTTTACATGCACACACACTTTTGTACGCACACATATACAGTGTGCTCATCTATCATCTTAAAAGTCGTTTATCTGCTTTCTGCCTGCACGTCTCCCCAGCCCTTGCAAACAGGCTCAGAGAACAGGCTGTCTGGATGGGGAGCGGGATTCGGGTTACCACCTTAATCGTATTTCCTTTGAGCTGAACTAAGCTGACGCTGAATGGAGAAACAGGTAAGAGAGGGCAGAGACCGGGATGAGGAGGAAATTCCCATCGAGAGTGCAGCGATGTGAAGCGCCTGTCTGAGGCTAACCAGATTACTGCACTGCAAAGCTACTGAAGGGCCAAACATATCACGCTTCAGGAAACCTCAGCAATCCGACAGAAGAGAATGAAAGAAGAAAGAGAGAAAGAAAGGGAGTAAATGAAGGAAGGAAAGAATGAAGGAAGGAAGGAAGAAAGGAGGGAAGGAAGGAAGGAAGGAAGGAAGGAAAGAAGGAAGGAAGGAAGGAAGGAAGGAAGGAAGGAAGGAAGGAAGGAATGAAGGAAGGAAGGAAGAAACTAGTGGCGAAGGAAAGGAAACAGAAACAAAGGTTGTGGAGAAAAGCATATAGGACAAAATAGAAACTAAAGAAGGAAAGGAGGAATAAAGGGAGGAAGGGAAGGAAAAATGAAAAGAAAGGAAAAAAGAAAAGAAAAGCAGAAAAAGAAAGAAGGAAGACAGAAAGAATAGGATTAAAAGAAGGAAGGGAAAGTATGTAAGAAAGGAAGGAAGGAAGGAAGGTAAGAATCAGGGAGGGAAGGAAAGGAAAACAGAAACAAAGAAAAATCATAAAAACCAAGGAAGGAATAAAGAAAATTAAGGGATGAAGGGAAGGAAAGGGGAAAAAGGAAAAGAAAAAGAAAAAGAAAAAAGGAAGATAGAAAGAAAGATAGTAAAGGAAGAAAGGAAGAAATTAATAAGGGAAGGAAAGGAAAACAAAAACAAAAAAGGTTGTGTAAAAAACAGGAAATATCCTATAAACTAAGGAAGGAAGAAAGAAAGGAATAAAGGGAGGATGGGAAGAAAAAAGGAAAAGGAAAAAAACAAAGGTTGGAAGAAATGTAGGAAAAGAAAGAAAGAAAAGAAACGAAAGGTGAAGGGAAAGGCAAAGTAAGGAAGAAGGTGAAGGAAAGAAAGAAGGAAAGAAAGATGAAACGAAAGATGGAAGGAAGGAAAGAAAAGGGTCAAATAAGAAAAATAAGGGGATGGCAAAGAAAGATATAAATAAATAAATAAATAAATAAATAAATAAATAAATAAATAAATAAATAAATAAAGAAAGAAAGAAAGAAAGAAAGAAAGAAAGAAAGAAAGAAAGAAA
>CAIGQQ010002477.1:4173063-4199482 GCA_903798035.1 Danio albolineatus
TCTAATCTAATCTAATCTAATCTAATCTAATCTAATCTAATCTAATCCAAGCCCTGTAGCAGATCTGAACACAGGTGGAGCTGGGGTGGAGGAGGGTCTCCAAAAAACTTGCTGCAATATTACAGTGTAGAACAACACTGAGCATTTAAAATGTTGAGGGCTGTTGAGGTAACCAATCTCCTGTAGTTAATGATGTCGAATCAGATTAAGCGACCTATCAACCTGCGCACGAATAGAGTGTCATGACAGAACTTTGCACTAGTATGAAGGTTTGTTTAACCATAATCATGTGATTAGACTACAAGTCACATATTGTGCACATTACCATTTGAATTTACACTTTCAAACCAGAATCACGACAGAATAGTGATGTCCACTTCACAGTGCGCTTATGCTCAAAAGGAACAAACCATTGAAGCGGTAAGAGAAACCTACAAAATTGCATAGCGGTGGACGGAGAAGACCAGGATCGATAACCGCTGCCTTTCAATAAAGTATAACAAACACTATATGTTAATATTGTGTCCAAATTCATCCATGTGCATGTTCTACATTTCTGTACGTGATGATACCTTACACAGTTGTCCTATCCTGGAGATAGTAGCTTTGCCTGTGTGTTCGCCATCCATAGCGTTTTCTTTGAAGAACAGGAAGATCTTGTCATCTTCGGGATTATCGCTCTCCGGGATCAGGTGTATTCCTAGAAACCTGGGCTCTGGAATACACACACAGCACACAAGAACGTCAATCTCAGGCACTGACAGAAAAGATTGAGCTGTTTAAAGCAGCATTTTGGGACGTCCAAACACACACTTCAGCGGATCCGAGACCTCAGTATCGCCAGTTGCAAGGGGATCACCCTTACCCAGCCGTGACCACTCGCTCATTCAGAAACGAAACGCAACACGTCCCCAGACCCACGTGGGCGGCACACGCACAAAGCAACATGCAGTGCTGCATTACAGCAACAGGATGTGAAGCTTAAACAGCGGAACGAACATTTACCGAAGAGCGACTCCGTTCATGCACTGTGAGTGTGTATGTGTCCTTAGAGACGCCAGCGTTTCAGGTCATTCAATACACCGACTTGCTCCGGCTTCCCAAAGTTTCTCCAACTGAATGTTTGCTCTATCCTCTTTGAAGTGAATAACCATTGGGCACATTGTGTGAAGATAGCGAGAGGCCCGTGTCTCTATTGATAAGGGCTTGATAGAATATCCATGTGACTAATCCTCTAAACGACACTGGCTCTTTTGTGCGGGAGAGACAGCTTTCAGTGCGGGCGGATTGGAAGGAACGTCCAATGTATCCGTGGTAACAGACGGCCAGGATTAAGGTGAGATGAGCGTTTTCAAAAGCACCTTTCCTGGTGAATATAGGGGGGTATTGATGCCGCGGACGCTGACCCTGTATGAGGATTGAAATGAGAGCCACTCGCAGGAACAGCTGAGACGGGATTAACTTCATGGGAAAACACTGACTGATTCTGCTATCTTGATATTGACCTTTTGTGTTCCATAAGTCTTCAAAAATGCAGACGGGATGTTAGGGGAAACACTCAACACCCCGGGCCTGAGCTAATCTCTCCTGCAGACGCTCACAAAGAGGCGCTTTATTTCTCTTGCGCAGATCTGGGAACATGTACACTCGCGTGAGGGGACATAAACTTTTGCACACAAAAGAAAACCCATAAATTTACATTTATTTTACACATTCGCTCTTGGCAGACACATGCTTAGCATGGTAACATAAACCATGTGAAGACTTCAGCAGCCTGCTAAGTAAAAAAAAAAGGCTATAGTGAACAGTGTATGTGCGTATCATACAGTGCTCAGCATAACTGAGTACACCCCATTTTGAAAATTTATATTTTTATCCATTTCTCAGTGAATATAGGCAAAGTATTTTGATGCATTTAAACAAAACAGATTTATTAAACAGATATATTTATTCAAATAATATTTTAGTCACCAAACATATTTAGAAATTGAAATATAGTTAACATATAGTTAAGCTCTATAGTTAAAGTTAACATTAAGTGAGTTTTTCATTAATTTTTAACTTCTAAAAATGTTTCTTGATTTTATTTTAAGATATTTTGACTAGAAACAACACAAAACAGCAGCTTATAAAGACCTTTTTTGCAATGATTTTTTGGCATTTATCTTAAATACTGAATGTATTTTTATTAATTTTGGTGGCATGGTGGGGGCTTATCGAACACAAGCAGAGGCCCCGTCTGTTGCAAGACCTGCTCAAGGCCCTGTCCTCATGAACACGGGTATTATTAAAATCACACTTTTTTTCTATGTGGTTTCACTGTTTGTCCACACAAAATGTGACTAAAATGTGACTAAAACTAAGACTTTCTGAAAACTTCTGGAAGATTTTTCAAAACTCTGGGTACAGTGTAGTTTTGTGGATGCTAAAATTGGAGTTTTAGCCTCATGACGTCAGCATGTTTTCTCCTTTCTGACTGGCTGCGTACACTCCAAACGTATTGTTCAACCGTCTCTGTACTCACGTTTGCATTTGCAATTTACTCGCAAAATACACTTAACTCCATGTTTGATGTGAACTCAGTATAAAAGTGTTATTATCGCCACCTGTTGGTTCAGCATGCTCATAACATGCATGACATTTTTACATTTTCATGTGGACAGAGAGTTTTTTTAAAAGACAAAAGTGGGGAAAACTTTATGTGGGGAAGTTTATAAAAATACCAGCGTATGTGTAAAAGTGGCTTAAGTAAAATGGTAAATAAAAACAAAACAAAACCCTGCTGATTTAGTGACTTATAACGACACTTGCTTAAATCATAACACAACGTTGTCAGAATCAGGGCTTAATTTGTGCCGGAACATGCCGTATCTGGATCTGGCACCTCTGAAATCTGATCCGGCATCCCATTTTACCAATCCCCCTCCTCAACCACCCTCCTCCCCTGGCCGCTGTTCACTTTCACTTTCCTCTGCGACTCCCCAACCATCTTCACTTACGTCTACGACATCCACACGCCCCTACCCCGCTCTTTACTTTCGTCCGTGACACCTCTCCATCCTTTAGTAACATGCCAGATCCGTTACCCTGATCCGTTCCGGGACCTCGCAATTCACAAATTAAACACTGATCAGAATATATACCATTCAGCCATCTGGAATCATGCTGCTCCGTCCTGATTGGATGTTGTGACCCAAGTGTTCGGAAAATGGCAAAGTCTCGACCCATGAAGTCTGCTGATGTTCCCGAGTACAGCTCTCCATCTGACCATTAAATAAGAGCATTAAACATTCAACCAAACCACAGAAAACACAGACTCTGCCTATTTAAAAGCAACACAACAAGACTTCTGATGGACTCACCAAGCAGGAGAGATGAGGACTGCATCTTTGGGTCATAGGGACTTTTCCCACGTCCATTCTCAAAGTAGTTGGCATCCAGTCTGAAGATGTTGTCCTGTCGAAAAGGAAAGTGAATTAAACAACGACAACAAGCCGCGAATAGTAATCAGATGAGATAATGGAGAGGTGAATGTCAAAAAGTGCCATTAGGATCTTGTTCAAGTGTTACACAATTCATAAAAAAAAACCTTAATTTCTACTCAAGCTATCTTCAGTGGTCTCGGGCCATGATTCATTTGAAAAAAAATCACTGCCATTTTTTAAACATGTAAAGCCCATCTCATTTCCCACAGCCGAGGCACTTCTAAATAACACACTCGCTGCTTTGTGACAGTCTAATTTTCTACTTCACTGAGCTGAAATTGTTAACAGGGTAAACGTTAGCAGCAGATAGCCACCATTAATTTGCCTTTTCATTCCTTTAAACGTTTTTGTGTGAATGTGCCCTCGAGATATGTATGCGTATGAGTATATTTGAGTGGCGTTACTTTGCTGAGATCAAGAGAATTAATTTTGGTCTATTACTAATATATAAATTGTATGTGTATGTGTCTGTGCTGTTTACCTCTGCTCGCTTGCCCATCTCCAGAAAAGAACAGATAGGATGGAAAGCTCCGGTGCCACATATATAAGTATGCGTTTGGTTGTATGACTGCAGCACACGCACAAAGTTTGAGCAGTCTTTCTGAAAAAGACACAACAGAAAAAGTTTTAACCAAACAGATGATATGAAGCATTTCTATTGGGAGATCTTAACATAAAAATAATTTATTTTAGTAAAGAAGTTACACAACACACTACAGGAAAACCTCAAAATATTATGCAATTGTGAATGTGCCTTACACAGGTGAGTGGGTTTGACAAACCACCAGTCGAGACACTTTAACCAAAACTTGCGCCAGATAGCACCACACACTTTCTTAAAATCACTTAAAAAACTTTTCTGAGTGTGCTTCACATAGGTGAGTGGGTTTGACAAACCACCTGTGGAAATACACTTCTCTCTACAGTATATGCACCGGGCACTTTACTTAAGCTCCATCTCACAAGGACTCGATAAGGAAAGCTTTACTTGTGAATGTACCACACAATCAGTGTTTTCTTTAAATACCTCTTTTGCACAATATCTTGCACAATATTGTTCTGTTTTATGTAAAAGTACTTGTACAGTCTGTCTTAGGTTATGTGTATAGTATTTATATTGATAGTTAGTAGGTATGCTAGTTATGCATAGGTTTAAAATAGCTCTTACATCCAGTGTTGTTTTCATATTTATGATAATGTTTATTTATGTAGCACCGTGACCCTGCAAGACACTACATTTGTTCCACTGTATGTCCACACATGCGGTGTAATGACAATAAAGCTTAACTTGACTAAAGATGCAGTATGATATACAACATTAGATATAAATGTTGGTTTACATAAGGCAAGTGTCACTTTATTACTGCTTCATTACTTTATTAAATCACCTTTTCAATGGCCAGTATAGGAAAATACCATATTAAAATTTAAAATTATACATTTGGATGGATAATTTACAGGTCATTTCATTTATTTTTATATGAAATTATTAAATTATTATGGAATTTGACACCACTTACTCGGGTGAAGTTTGCAAAAATATTTAAATGACTATATCTAATGGTAAAGCAACGCAATTTTGACACTTCTATTATCTAAATGTATTTTAACATGATTACTAAAAATATGAATGCAATAGCACCTATAGAAAACACCCGACAATCAGCAGGAATCGGTCACATTTTCTTCGAAAAATGTGTAAATATCCAAATTCCTCACGTTTAGACTCTCTGCCACTGTATAACTCAGTTATTTAACTTCAAAAATTCATGATGAAAGATTATAGTGCATTTAAATTCGAGAATGCATGTAAATACACATGAGATATGTAATAAATAGGAAAACGAGAGATTTAAATTCTCCGTAAGCCTAATATTTAAGCTTTCAGCGTCATTAAAGTTCCTGTCGGTTGACTGATGACAATCCCACCTGTTTTATCCATCTCAATATCCTGTCAGCAAACTCTCATTAGCACTAAAACTGTGTGTGTGTGTGTGTGTGTGTGTGTGTGTGTGTGTGTGTGTGTGTCTGGCTTGGATGAAAGGTAAATGTATAGCACATGTCTGAGTGAGTTGGCGAAAGCCGATGAGTGAATTGTTTCATGTGAAAGAAAGCTCTTTAACTCCCTTTCATTTGCAAGATATGTGAGGGCCAGGTTCAACAATAATAAACCGACATATTATAAACACACCGCAGGCACAAACACACACCTATGAGCGCGCACACACACCTTTCCACAGCTATTGAGAAAATAAAGCAGGTCCATCTGTGTAAACACTGATGGTCTCAAGCCGATGTGTGTCGTCAGAATGCAAGTTGTCATTTATAAGCACAGGAAAGGGTGTTGCCATCTGTGTGTGTGCTTCCACCACAAAAAGGACACACTTTTACTTATGTGTGTGTGAAGAAAGCCGAACAGAAGAATAGATAAATGCAGGCCTGCTTCCCTCGATTACGTCCAGTTCGGTTTGGTTTGTACAGGCTATTCAAAGCAGATAATAAATGCTTGTATAGCGCTCTGCATCAACAGATCTTCTGGCAGCTTTTGTAAAACCAGAGACCTACATCACCTGCAAGCAGCCAATCAGATCGCTTCCTCACACATATGCGAGGTCAACCCACACAAAGGCACTTTAGAGTCAGTGTAATGGCTTTTCCGAGCTGAAGGAAATGTGTGTATTCCTAACATAATCATTCCTTGTGTGCTATAAAATTCATTTCTTCCTGCGCCGGACAAAATTTACTATGGCTGTTATTGTTTTTAAGGCCTGTGATAGAGCCAAGCGTGGGGTTCACGTGAGAGAGAGGTGGCTGAACTGGCACTCTTTGCAGTTTACTATGTATACAAACCTCAAGTTGTAATAACTGGGTGGTGTACTGTAATTACAGTGTAACTACTGTGTAATTAGACACATATAACCCTGCTGTTTTATCTTCAAGGACCATAAAGAAGCGGCCGAAGCCGAAAAGTGAGTGTACCTTCATGAGAGTGAGGGATATATGATAGCCTTTCAGATGAGATAAGTGAAGAGTGTTGGAGATTACGCTTTAGACACATCTGTAATTATGTACAATACTAACAACACAGCAGTGGCTAATTTCATTCACACATGAGGGAAGTCATGAAAAGATAATAACAGTATAGAGCTTGTCAATGTCAAAATGAATGCACTGATTTTTTTTTTAAAGTGCAGCTAAATTCACCCACGTTAAAGTGGCAGACAGAAAATAATCTGTTTTTTTTTCTCCCAGTCAGTGTCAGTGATTAACCTTATTTTATACAACATTAAATAAAGTAACTATAATTTTTAAAATAACAATTCATAATTTATTGTGTAAAATATTAAAAATAAATTACACATGAGTAGATTTTAAAGAATAAATAATGAAAACTTGTTATAATGAAAACATTAGCCAAATAACTGAACAATAATTGTCCAAAAAAATAAAACGCATATTTTTTTTAAAAAGCTACAATGCAAAAATTCAAATATAAATAATAAACCAACCAATAAACAATGAAATAATACATAAAAAATGAACAAACCAGCAAACAATATAATACAAAATTATAAAATATATAAAATCCAGGAAAGAGTGTTTACGCTATACATATACTTTCACTTTATATCAGTCTGGCTCACTGAGAAGACTAGACCGGTATAAGATCCTGGCGGTAGGATAACCTTGGATAAATATATCACAGTTTCACGGCATTGCGATTACTGCTCTAAAATATGTCCTTTTTAAATGTCCGTGTAAAAACAGCAACTTATTTCCCCATTTAACACATTATGTTTTACTTTAAGAAACATCTATGTTATTTTGTGGAACAGTAAATATGTCAGGCTAAATAATTAAAATAAATCATTGACTTCTGCTATCTTCATTAGTTACAAAAGTGTCCATTTCTTAACAACTTAAAAGACATTTTTGGAAATCTTTTATTTCTATGGATATAAAGTAAGCCACTGCACTGTTCAGCTCTATAGGATGTTTGCTGAATCGTGGACTGAACATTAATCTTTGACAACAAAACAACATAACAGATGTAAACATACAACTTACATATACCTTGAAATGGTATAACAAAACATTTTTGTGGTTTTAAAACCATGACTTTTCCAAACTGCGGTGAACCTTGAAACTGGTTATCGTCCCATGCCTAGTAAAGACACAGAATATATTTGCTCATATTATAGTGAATGTACAGCAGCTAGCATTCAGGCACAAAATGTAAATTCACACTAAACTTTCTGTACGGTATGCATTTCAGAAGTATTCATCATATCAAATTAAATGAATCTCTAGATATCACATTAACCGCAACACAACATGACTAATTCATTGTAAATGGCACATTTAAAAATACTAAGACTTGGATGACTTCAGTTATGAAGTGCGTGGCATAGATGTTTAACCCTCATTTCACATGAAACGCACCAAGAGTTTAGACGGAGCAGTGAGGCAGTTGTACCAGCTGTCGTTCTGGGCTTGTTTCTGCCTCGGCTGGCCAAGCCAAATGTGAAAATGAAGAGATTTATGGTTGCGGAGAGGGAAATGCGCTGGTAATACTCTAATCAAGCATTCACGCTCACTCGCTAGCAGCTCTCAACAACTCCGTCTCCAGAACAAACATTTTCACAGCACGCAAACGCCATTATTGCGAGCCGGTGAATTTGTGTGTATGTAACGGCAAATAAACCCTTCACGGGCCACTGCCAAGAGCTGTGATACTTTCAGCATGCATGTGGCAAACACGGGACTCCTGCACCTCATTTCAAAGTCAGGTGACTTTATTTAAGGATGTTCGTCTGAGAAGTACTTTTGGTGAGTTATCTGTAATAATCCCACTCCCCTTATGCCCCCCATCTCAGAAGGAACCCAGCCGTGAAATTACCATCAGATACAACACACACGTAGAGCGAGAGAGGGGGCGAGAGTCGGGTTGATAAATAAACCATTTCTGTTGTACACAAGGGCCAAGGGTTGCTGGAGCCAAACACTGAATATAAACTCTCCAGAGGAACAGAAGAGCGTGTGCACCAGCAAAACTCCACAGCTAACAGAATATGCAATCAATCAAGCCAAAGCGAACACGCAAGACCCAGCCAGTAATGCAGGTCATGAGAAACACATAGGCGTACATTGAAGCTTGAAAACTGAAAAATGGTTTGCGATGAGGAAAGTGTTATGGTGTTTATGGTGCTTAGGAAATTAAACAAGTTCTTGATAGAGGTTTTTCAGATCAGTGTATTGGTTCTAGATAACCGTAGATAAAACTCTTTTTACATATTTTTACACCAGCTGAGCTTAAATATTTGTTGTTTATTTAATTATGTATATTTATGCATTGCTACTATAACTGCAAATGAGTAAAGCTGCATCTATTTTATTAAAAATGACAAACCAAACAAGACACCGGTGAACATAATCAGTAACAAGTACAAAAAAGCTTAGTATGCTCTTTTTACATATTTTTACATTAACTGAAGTAAAAAAAATTTTTTATTTAAATATGTATATTTATGCACTGCTATAAGTGTAAAAATATGGGTTTGGCAAGATTTTAAAAATGTTTTTAACTAAAAATATCTTATGCTCATAACTGCAAACGAGTAAAGCTGCTTCTATTTTATTAAAAATGAGAATGAGAAAGCAAACAAGACATAGGTGAACACAATTAGTAACAAGTAGAAAAAAGCAAAGTACAGTATTTTTACATATTTTTACTTTAACTGAAGTAAAATATTAGTTTATTTATTTAAATATGTATATTTATGCATTGCTATAAGTATAAAAATATGGGTTTGGTAAGATTTAAATTTTTTTTAACACAAAATATCTCATGCTCGCAACTGCAAATGCGTAAAACGGCATAAAAGCATCTATTTTATTAAAAATGAGAATGAGACTCCAAACAAGACACTGGTGAACATAATGAGTAACAAGTAGGAAAAAAGTTGAGAAAACTATTTTTACATTAACTGAAGTAAAATATTTGTTTATTTATTTAAATATCTATATTTATGCACTGCTGTAAAAATAAAAATGTAAGTTTGGTAAGATTTAAATTTTTTTTTTTCACAAAATATCTTATGCTCATAACTACAAATGAGTAAAGCTCCATCTATTTTATTAAAAACGAGAAACACAGGTGAACATAATCAGTAACAAGTACAAAAAATTTGAACATACTTGGAAACCATGAGGGAAACATGTCTTGTGTGTGTGATTCTTCAGAAATGTTGGAAAAAGCCTATCATTATATTAGAAATAATTTTTCTGGATTTTTTGATTCTAAAAATTTCGAAAGGTACAGTGTTTGTGTGATAGACAGACAGACAGATGAATGAATGAATGAATGAATAAATAAATAAGCACCCAGCTTTCAGACCCCAAACTTTTGAACGGTACTTTAAGAGAAGCCTAACTATAACTAAATGTGCATTCCAGTTTGATGTAGTTTTCATTTATAAGGAAGTTTGCTCGTCGCGCCACACTTACCCTGAGGTCTTTTCCAGCCCACTTGCATTCATCACGTTTGGAAGGTGTGGCGGGCCAGGCGATCTATAAAACAGCGAAAGAGAGAAGGTGTGAGAATGTGTGTGGAGCGAGCACAATGAACTGCAAATGACTGACTAAGGCACTCGGCATGAAACCTGGCTGTAAAATAATCAACGACTGCTGCCTGCCGTCCTTCTGCCACCTCCATCTGTGACGACGATGAAGACGGAGGATAAAAAAAAACACTACCATTCGTCTTTTCCATCTAATCGCACATACACACGCGGCTGCACACACAAAAAGGTTTTTTATTCTGCGTTATCTTCCTTGAAGATCTGCTAAGGTAATCTGTCTGCAAAAGTAATTTGGTTAATTGCAATAATTTGCCATGTTCTTATCTTTAAACCATGGCATTGCTGAAGTCCGCATGTTTGTGTGAGAGTTCAATAAAAGCCAGCTTTAACCCTTCCGGAGATTGAATATAAAGCAAATGGTCCGCAGCCCCCAGGACAAAGAAAGAATAAAAGCACAAGCAAGAAGGAGGAAATCATAGTAATAGAATCCAGAGAGAGAGAGAGAAAGAAAACGATTGAGAGAGAGAGAAAAAGAGAAGCATTACGCTGCAGATACGATCTGGGAATGAAAAACAGAGGAAGGCACGCAGAGATCAAATGGACAGATGGAAAGAAGGAGAAAGTGAAGGCAGATCTGGGTTGAGCAGCTAATAAGAGCTAGATGGACGTCTCTGATGACCTCGGGTTTCTCTGACACGATCCATAAAATCCCTCACCGACTTGCTTGCTAAATGTGAACACAGAGTAACGGCAGGAATGACTTTATGCGACCTATTTTACTGTTCAAATGTGCTGTATTTCAGGTGAATGAAGATATTAAAAAAGGAAAAGAGAAATGTAGGGTGGAATGGGACTGGATTTTTAAAACATGGGCTTTCCATATGTCAAGCTGAATGCAAGTTAATTTTATTAAAAGACTAATTTTATCCATTTCTTCAGCAAGCTGGCAAGTTGATTTAAGACGATTTATGAATTATGATCGATTTATGATTAATTTATAAAAGTGTTTTGGTTGAAATGAAGAAACGGTAACAATTCAAAGTGACTTAAGCCTTGTACACACTGAAACTTCAACAAACCAGGATTAAATTTCAGAAATGACGATTTTGTGTGTGTATAATAGCCACACAGTGACAGAAATAACTATTTTCTTATCATTAGAAGACTGCTAATGTTTATTAAAGCGAATGAACACATTATGCTTGGGGATATTACGGAAAAAGGGCATTGTGTTTTCTCTATGTTTGCCAAGGATGCCAGAGAACAGACCTTTTGCGTGTTGCCATGCCCACTTTTATAAGCAATACAGTTATAAAACTAATATAAATGTAGAAAACAAAGTAAACAGGTGCAACAGGTCACAATATTTTGCTATATGGCTTATTTTTTCAATAAAGACTTTGGATTTTTGTTTAATATTGGCTTATTCTGTTTTTTTTAATCATGATCTGGCAAAAGTAATGAGTTAGTATGTACCTTGTTTCTTGTAATTTCTGGCATTAATGATCTCTGAATAGAATTTCTGTAAATGCTATCACTGCCTGAATTTAAATTAGTGAGTTAAATTGGTTGTTAAACAGAAGTGGACAGGATTACGCGCAGAAATTTAAAACCGAACTGGGCTGAAGTGTGTATGTGGCCCTAATGTTTCGTGTCACCTGTTTGACGTCTCTATTGATGTTGACCAGGTCAAAAGAGAAGACGTGATCCTCCGCTCCAACCAGCAATCTCCCTCTCTCCTCATCCATCAGGAACGTGTCGTAACCTGAACTGTTTGCCAAACCAGTGAAAGTCACTAGATTACTGGATTCCAGCATTTCTGAAAGAGAGAACAAGAAAAAGAAGACAAACATGAAGTTCAAAGAAAGTTCAACGCGTATGTCTCACAATGGCATATATATATATGGGTCAACTGAGTGAAATCCAATTTAGGAGTCCATATTAAATAAAAGTTAGAAAAAAATATTTTACATACAAATTAAACACAATAAAGCATCTTTTATTATTATTAATTAATTTGGATGAAAAAATGTTTCATATTTATTTAGTATAACAGATATATTAATTAGTGCTGGGCAAAAATTAATCGCGATTAATCACATCCACAATTATAGTTTGTTTTGACAATATAAGTATGTGTACCGTGTAAATTATGTATAAATAAACACACACAGGCAAGCATTTATTTGATAAAATGTTCATTTATGTTTAGATATAAAATATATTTATATATATGATGCAAATTAAATTTACATGTAAATAATAATTTACCAAAACAAAATAGTTTTGTTTCTATGTATGTGTGTGTATCACATACACATAATAAATATATATAACACACACATATATATTATGCCTAAACAAACATTTAGTTTAGTAATCTTCAGCATTTATAATGTAAAAAATAGCAGTACACTTATTCTGACCTGCACTTACTAAACTATATAAAATACTTTAATTGATCATTATTATTATTATTATTATATAAAATATTCTTTTAAAAAAATAAAAATAAATAACTTCTTGTTGACAAATGAATAAACCCTAGGGGTTTGAAGTGTAAAGATTCAAAATGGTATTTAATTAGCATTTGTATATGCTTATAAGGTCATTATTCACACTTTTATAAAAGATTTTAACAACTTTTAAAAGCTATTTAAAAAAACACCAATGACGTATTTAATTCCAATGTCTTGAAATGCTTAGTGGACCACAACTGTATCTTTCCAAGCATAGCATAAAAATGCTACCTAATCAAGTATAATACAGGTTAAACCGTGCAATCATTTATGAGGTTAAGACATGGCTGGACAACAATACTTCTATGCATGCTCTGGATCTGAGCTATTAGACACACTGACTACGTTTACATGGACATCAGTAATCAAATTATTTGCCCTTATTTAATTAAGACGATTATATGATTAAGGTGTTTACATGAGTTGCTTTTTGAATGTTCCTTTCAGGATCCTGTTTTACATGTTATAGCACATAATTTGATTAACGCTATCCATGTTTCCTCCGGAGTGTCATGTAATTTTGGGTGTTTAATTTTTAATTTGTCAACTTTAACTGTAGTTTGGCACTTTCACTTTCATCCGGGAACATTTTATGTATGGCGCCCTTGACAAACATGATATTGGATGTGAGTATGAACTGCTGGAGGAGTGTCGTTTAAATGGAATTTCATGCCGAACGGGAGAAAAAAAACCTCTGCATTTTGAGGTGTGTCTCTGTCGTCCTTCACTGACTCGGTAGGTGCAGAGAATAGTGTCAAACAGCTGTGTGTGTATGAAATATCCTGACGCAAAATACGGCAAAGAGTCCTACATGATGGTACTAGTATTATTAAGGTGTTTACATGTCTGTACTGCACTTCAATAATGCGACTAATATTGGCATGCTCTACATGTCTTATTCCTGTTTCTGTTTAGTTCGATTATGACCTTAATCGGATTAATCAAAAATCATTGTTTACATGGTAGACTCTTAATCAGAGTATTGTCTTAATCGTAATTAAATTGGATTATTGGTGTCCTTGTACTCGTACTCACTGTTAACTGTAATTTGAACCGTATTTTACTGTAGAAGAGTTATGGAGTATATTAATGTGTATGTAAAATTACTGTATATTTTAGAATAAAGATATTCATACAATTCTGTAAATAAATTTACAGCAAGATAAATGGTGCTGTAAATGTAAATACAATATTTTTGATATAACTGATTTACAGTAAGTTACTGGCGAACTGCTGCCAGTACGTTTCTGTAGATCAGAGATGGCCAAACTGTCGGCGGCAATAGCCTAGTGGTTAGTCCGAGGTGCTCGCGGCGACTCTAGTTCGATTCCATGCTCAAGGTCCTTTGCCGATCGTTCCCCCATCTCTGCTCCCCACACTTTCCTGTCTGTCAATCTCCACTGTCCAATCAATAAAGGTGAAAACCCCTAAAAAATAATTATATATATATATATTTTTTAAATGATGCCCAAACTAAGGCCTGCGAGCCAAAGCCCATGTTAACCTTTGATTTGGCGCACCATCTCATCTAAAAAGAGAAGGAGAATGATGGGAAGGTTGGGGCCAATGCCTTCAACAGATCTCATCATTTCTAATTTTAACATAACCTTTTGTTTGTTTGTTTGTTTAATTGCTGAGATACAAATAAGCAAATGAAATGAAATGTTTCAATTAAATGTTGTGCATGAATCAGATTGTTAAAAAATTTAAAGATCCTCGATAAGTAAATCAAGTGTATTCAATGTATTCAGCATCGAACACTATTGTGTTATAAGGGGAATTGTTTGTTTTTATTGTAAGAAGTTCATTATAAAACTTAAATAATATATAATTATTAATACGATTGCAGTATTTTTTACATTTTATTTTTAAATATTAATAAATTAGGACATTACTATGACAACTTTAATGTAAAACTTGGGTTTTTTAACTTCGATTCACCACCTTCAATCAACTTAGGTTTTTGGCCCTTTATAAGAAAAAGTTTGGGCACCCCTGCTGGAGATTCTACAGGAATTTGTTAACAGTGCAGCCATTAAACCTGTATATACACAGTACATTTAAAGGCATTTCTATATACTGTATTTATATATAAAGCCAGAGGGCCTGATTTACAGTATAAAAACAGTCAGCAGTTTGCCAACAACTTCATCTTTCAGCACCAGCACTAAAAGCCTGCATTAAATCTGGGTGTGTCAACCATATTTGCACAATTAATCAGATTAAATCACCCGCAAATACACGACCACACGCAGTTCGCTAGATTGCACAAGCAAATTAGCAGCGCTTTATTTGGAATCCCAGTAACTCGGGTCAGAAGAAGAACTAATCAAGCAAAACTGCTGTTGTTCTGGCAGACGCAGCCAAAGAAACTATCTGTTCGACAGACACTGCGAAAAAATATAATGACCTGAGACACGAAGTCTGCCAAAATTGTCACTCTCCCAGCAAGCAAGGCAACAAGGTCGTATATAAAAAAAGAGAAAAAGGAAAAATAAAAAATCAGAGCGAAGAGGAGATGAAGTGAGAGTGATAAGAAAGAGGTGAACGAGAGGAATGAGTTTGGAAAAGAGCTCCGGCCAGAACAGCTGCTCATGGGAGAGGGTGAGGTCAACATTTCTGCAACGTTTCTGCAACACGCACACGAATCATAATCAACAGTGACATGCAAAGACTGCAGCTCCTCTCCAGAGCCCGGATCAATCCGCTCCTATAGTAGCCATCTGCGTTTCTCCTCGCTCAGATTCTGGACATCTGTGCGGTTGTGGGAGAGGGAGAACGCGAGCGAGGGGAAAGCGTTAAGGAGAAACAGACCATCCTTTTCTTTGCCTGTGTCAATAACACTGCATATCAAATGGTGAACAGCATTCCCAATGGACGGGCACAGTTCAGTCTCCAGTCCATTCTCTGATTTCAACACCAGAGTTTTATTAACCAATCACAAGCAATATTCAGATATAATCATGGATGCCAGGCTGTTCTGACAGACACCGGCTGAGTCAGATTATTGAGTTTGTTCTCTTTCATCTGAGAGAAAAAGTACAGAGTCTGTCACCAGGAAGGGACTATCTAAGGGAATCTGACACAGACCACAAGTAAAGCAGCTGCTGTACTATATAGTACATATAAAATGAAACATGGCAAACTTGTTTTACTATTCAATGATGAAATTTACTATTCAAGAGATGGGAAGTATTGTTTTAAATTAATAAATATTTTATTTACTGTAGCAAGAATACAATTAAGTTGATCAAAAGTCATTTTTTATTATAAAAAATTATATATTTTTTAGAATAAATCCTGTTTTTATTTTTGATACATTTTCTATTCGTCAAAGAATCTAATTTCTACCAAAATATTAAACAACTCTACACTATTTTCAACTTTGATAAAGCTGGATATGGATATTACCACAAAGACTCTGAATGTTTTATTGTATATCACCTTATTTTTTTTATTTCTTTGCATGACTGAAATTACATAGATTTATTGTGGCTTGTTAAAAAAAGTTGGGTCAAATTTTATTTACGTACCAATTCCCACTATTAACTAATGGCTTATAACCTGAATATTATTAAGATATTGCCTGTTTATTTGTACTTGTGAAGATCTTATTCTACAGCAATCCTGACCAATACAAAAACCCCACCTACTACCACCTACTATCGGCAAATGAGCATCAAATTAGTAGTCTATTGAGCTCAAAGTCTTAGTTAATGATATATTAATAGAAAAAAAAATACATTTATATAAAGTGTAATCAAAAGTTTCTATCAACATTGATGGCGATTAAACAAAGACATTCCGAACATGCTTGCCACATACTTGCGAAATGAATGAATAAATAATAATGGAGACAGAGGCTGTGGAGATGTCAAACTAGCACAACAAAAGCATACAGATTGCCTACAGTAAGTTTGAAAAATGACCTCCGAATGCAGCGACCGACCAATCAGAATCAAATATTCTTAGTAGCAGTTTAATTAATATCATGCAAGCACTACCTATTCAGAAAATCAACTATACAGTATTTTTAAAGACCTCTGAAGCAAACTAACACGCAAAAACAATAATGTAATACCAAGAAGTTCTTTAAACTCTTTAAACCATATATTTTAAATTATTTTTCTTATTATTTTTTTACATTGGCAGAAAAATGGAACTGAGTAAACACTTTATTTTGATCATCCCTTTAACCCTTTTTGTTGAATATAAGTTACATTGCATCTACATGCCAACTAATTCTCACTAGATTATAAGTAGACTGTTAGGTTGGGGTAGGGTTAGTGTAAGTTGACATGTACTTGCAAAGTTTCTTATAGTCAGTTAAATGTCTGTTAAAGGAGCAGTGTCAGCAGATATTAAGCAGACAGTCTATGTGCAATAGGGACCATCAAAATAAAGTGTTACCAAATTCTGATACCAACTTTCACTTGTGTGTACATTATTTTTTACAACAGTTTTTTTTTGTTACTAATTTAACATATACTGCAGGAGTGCCCAAACTTGGTGCTGGAGGGCCTGTGTCCTGCATATTTTTGTTTCAACCCCAATTAAACACATCCGAACCAGCTAATCAAGCACTTTCTAGGTATACTAGAAACTTCCATGCAGGTGTGTTGAAAGAAGTAGGAGCTAAACTATCCACAACACCGGCCCTCCAGGACAGAGTTTAGACACCCCTGAGATACTGTATACAGGGTAAAGAGGACAAAATGAGAGAAAAAAGAAATTCAGGATTTTTTTTTTTTAATAAACTGGGATATTTCTATTATGCTTCTCAAAGTACCATTTTAATCCATTCAAGAATGACTAAACATGGTTATTGAGTTGAAAAATTGCTATTAAAGAACCTAAAGAAAAATAGCTGAAAAGTTTAACTAATTTACTCTGCGACTCAGCCTTGTAGATTAACAGTCAAAGTAAGTTCATATTCATGAAGAAAAAAGAAAGCCACAGTGCTTTTCTCAAGCCAGACTCCAGGGGAGGCCTGAAAGAACATAGGAGGACTTCCTAGAAAGAGACTACACCTCAAATGTCTCTTCTTCTCTCCCCTGACTCTTTATTCTCACTCATCCAGTCTTTGTTTCTCTGAATCTGGCAAATATTCTTATTCTTAGCCTTCCTTTTCCCTGCCAGTCTCTGTATTAATGCTGTTAGGTAAAGTTCTCCAAAGCCTCACTCTTCTGCCATTCTGGCTCAAGATCTGACGGAAGTGTCTGGCAGTTTCACTATCCCTCAGCTCAAAGTGAGCGACTGGTGCGTGAACTCTGAATAATGGGCTTTTTTTTTTTTTTTTAAATGCTGCCTTGGCAAGACCATCACAAAAGGTAGCCGTCATATGGTCCGTGATCACACACAAACACACACTTTTTATCCGGGGATACATCAACCTGGATAGGAGCTTAGAGTAAATGGAGTGTGAGTTTAAAAGGGGAAGGAAGCCTAACTAAAGTCTCTGTCTCTGTCCAGCAGACTGAGAAGCGTGCTGTCAACTCTTCATTTATTATAGAAAAGTATTTCAATCATTTGATTTATAAACCGCAGTACACTGCAGTTTTCATCCATACACATTTGTTTCCAACAGATTTATGATTACCAATAGAAAGCAATTTATTAACAACTCAGAGCTAGCGGTTATAGCAAGCTCTCAAATATGCTGAGCTGCAATGCGAGTTTAAAGGAGTAGTTCACCCTAAAATGAAAATTATTTTAGAATTTATACACACTCCAGACATTTTAGCTGTATGTGACTTTCCTTCAAACAACACAATCAGAGTTTTGTTAAACAGCATGCCAGTTTTTCTTCTACAGCTTTATTATGGCTGTGAATAGTGCCCACATTTTTGATGCAGCAATAAGCACATCCACTCATCATAAAGTGAATCCGCAAAAATACAGATATGTAAGGACATGCAGAAAAGCAATGGGTTGTAGTAAAAGAAATTGAAATACTGAAAACTTCATCAATTATTATAACTGCCTTCAAGCAATTGCCATATTCTAGTTTACACGAGAATTGTGTTGCATCATATTATTTAGGACAGAAAGAAAGCAGAAGCTAAGATCGGATATTCTCATTGCTTCAATAGCCAATGAGCATTGTAATTTAGCATTTACGTCATTCTTTAATCCCTAAATGCTTTACAGTTTCACAGGAATAAAGCAATGAAGATGAATTGCTCTTAATGTGTCATCAGATATGTAATGGTTTATTGGAACTAACACTTTTATGTAGCTCCGGTCCCTAGTGACCATATACACTTATTTTTTTATAAAAATTAACCAGAAAACAAGGACTTCATAATAATTAAAGAACCGATTGAGGAACACCAAGAAGGTTGATGTCTAACTTTACACATTGAATGAGCGAGGGTAGTGAATGATGTCCCAGGTCACTGTAGACCCAAATGTATGTGTGTAAAACTGAAAGCGTACATACTGTATGTACTTATAACACAATCAATTCTGTATGACTTAAATGAACAATCCACTCATATTAAGAAAAAAAAGCTCATTTTACAACTCTGCTAGAGTTAAACAGTTTAGTTTCACTATTTTTGAATCTATTCAGCTGATATCTGTGTCTAGCAGGAGCACTTTTAGCTTAGCTTTGCATAGATCATTGAATCGATTAGACCATTAGCATCTTGCTCAAAAATGACCAATTGATTTTGATTTTCCTATTTAAAGCTTGACTCTTCTGTAGTTACATTATGTGCTAAGGTTGCTATATCTAGGCCAATATGGAAAGTCTAGATCGGATATGCGGCCGGACGGAAGTGCGATATGCACATCAATATAGCGGCATTTTTTTATGACACTGTATGACAATAATTAACATTTTAGAGTACGGTGATGGTTGGGTTTATAGGGTTGGGGTGGGGGTAGGCGTTAAAAAATACAATTTATTGGGTAATTTAATAGATAACATAAATAATACTTGGTACAACTACTGTTTTTAGGTTAGTGCGATGGTTGGGTTTAGGGTTGGGGTGGGGGTAGATGATAATAAAATACAATAAATGGGAAATTTAATAAATATTATAAATAATGGTCACACTTTATTTTGATGGTCCGTTAGTTGAAGTTAAGTTACATTGCATCTACATGCCAACTAATTCTCATTATAAGTAGACTGTTAGGTTGGGGTTAGGGTTAGTGTCAGTTGACATGTACTTGCAAAGTTTCTTATAGTCAGTTAAATGTCTGTTGAATGTCTGTATTAACAGATGTTAAGCAGACAGTCTACTAATACTCAAATGGATCATTAAAATAAAGTGTTCCCAAAATAATTCTCAACTTCCAATATGGCTAGGAACTACAGTTATAACTGTAACTGTATACTCACATTCCGATGTAATAATCAAGGAATTTTGCTGCTGTACCATGGCTGCAGCAGACACAATGCTATTAGTGCCAGTCAGATTAGAAGAGTAACCAGAGGACTATTTTCAGGCATGGCATAATATTATTGCACCTGCTGCAGCTATGGCACAGAAGCAAAGATCTTTGATTATGAAAATGAAAATGAAAAAAAAAATGAAAAAAAAAGTGTAGTGTTCCTTTAATAGAAGTCAAATCTTTGTTGGTTTACCAGTTAAAAATGAGTGGAAAACGAATAATACAGATAGTGTAAAGGAAAAATATGATTTGCATCTCTGAATCCATGTATACGCATGTGTTTGAGGGATGTGGAATTGTGCATGTGCATGTTCCTGCCACTGATTTACACTATTTTGTGGTTGAATGACTTCTAATTCATTCCCTCATTTTATTGTAGTTACATTGTGGTTTGCATTCATTTAACTACATTACCCCAGATTGAAAAAAAAGTGTAGAGTTTTAAAAAAAAAGGTCCAATCTTTGTTGGTTTAGCAGTCGAAATGAGTGGAAAACGATTAATACGCATAGTGTAAAGGACAAAGATGTGTACAGATTTGTATCTCTTAATGTAAGAGTGCGCATGTGTTTGCGGGATGGGGAAATGTGCATGTGCATGTTGCTGCCACTGTGCTGTAGCTCTGCCTCGGGCTACTAGCCACCCCAGGAGAGCAGGCGAAGTGAGGAAAGAAGGAATAAAAAGTGAAAGAGTGCTGCAGATGGTTTTGGGCGCTACCTGTTTATTTAAGCCAGAACAATGGCGCGCTTCAAAACACACGTCGTGGATCCTGACACGGTTTTGGCAAACGTTCTCCCTCTCTCTGTTCCTTCAATAGGCTAAGTGTGTGGTTCGGTCTTGTCGGTTTTGTGCATGAGAGAACCTAGATTTTAGAAACAGAGATTTGCTTAACACGCTCTTTCGCCTGTTGCTTTAAGCTCAGGGATATGAATACGCCTGTAGTTTCGCTTCATTTTAACTTGCTCTTGCATGCAACCGGTCACAGGTTTTGCTAAGTTGCCTCAGTAACCGTGCTGGATCTCGGCCTATAAGAGCTCAGTCCCTTGGATTGACAGCTAATGATGGGCTGCTGAGACGCCCGTGCGCCGACATTTGATTCCAGTGAAACCACCAGGAAACATAATAACTGTGTCAAATCTCTTTATGCACATTAGTTTTAATAAAAGACGCCTCTGTAGGAACTGCTGATTTATGTCACGGCCAACTGGCTCAAATTTCCTTTCACAAAGCCAAACGGTGAGGAAAAGACTGATGTCTGCTTTTTTGCACGACACATGTGGCAATTACGAAGAAGAATTTGTTTAGCTTAAAGAAATAATTCACCCAGAAATGAAAATTGTGTCATTATTTACTTAACCTAATGTCCTTTGAAACTGTGAAGAATTTCCTGCCGACTCTTTTTTTTTGTGTGTGTGTTCATTTATATGAGGGCTGGAAATCTCAAAAATGACAACAAAAGTGCCATAAAAATGTCTCAAAAGGTGACTCCTACACAAAATCCTAAAGGCTTATGTAGTCATGTGTCAGCTTTGTATGATGAATAGCCTCAAATGTAAGTCATTATTCATTGACGTGCTCTCCTTGGCGTGTTCATGAGAAAGAAGCACTGTCCAATTGTTTTATGTTCTTGGTCAATTGGATTCACAAAACCTGTCTGAATGATTTATCCATTCGCTAATTCAATGATCCAGTCACAGGGGTTTAACAGGACAAGAAGATGTCCTCTCAAGTTTTCACACAAGTTCATTTCAATTTTTAGGCAAATGTGTGGGTTGGTCTACAGTTTGTCACAGACTTCATTATCAGACTACTGAATGTATAATATGTACTGTCAGATTTTTTCTGACTGCACACTATACAGTAGGTACAGTACATTTACATTTGGTCATTTGGCATGTGCTTTTGTTCAAACAATTTACTATTGAGGAGACATTCAGCAAATAAACATGAAGAGGCAGTACAGGCACTGCTAATTATACAAAGGAACTATTAGTGCTCAGAGAATTAAGTCGTAGAGTAAGGAAGTGTTTTATTGAGAGAGGAGTGAAAAGTGTTTCCACAGGTGGTTTGTCAAATCCACTCACCTGTGTGAAGCACACATGAAACATTGCTTGCAATTTGTTCTATTAAAACAAGGTACTCATAAAACAGATTTCACAGCAACGTCACAGAAGAACTTTTTCTATCAAAACTAACTTTTCAAGAACCATAAATGCTAACAAAAATGCACTTGTGTGGTGTTTAACCAAAAAAATGGCACACAAAAAAGAGATGGAAAAAAACAACAACTACTGAATATGGAGAAAAAACTCATGGGAATGGATTAAAATATATCTACAGATCTATTTTAAAAAAAAATACTCAACTATTGAACAGAAAGTGGATGAGGATGACTCTTTCTAGTGTGCATGTGTAAATCACATTGATTGCTTTTATAACACTTATAAAGTGCTATAATACACTTGATGACTGAAATCTTTCATATATATTTTTAATTTCTCCCACAAAAGTAAAACAATATCTGAGAAACAAAGTGATTTTCTATTTTTAGTAAGCTACGCCTTTTAAAAATGTTCCCTTGACTATAATTTATAAAAAGAAACTCCTCCAAAATACAAGAGGTCTAATTAAACTGAATGAATTTTGGGCTTAAAACATAAGCATGTAGTGCCAAAAATGTAAATATCACGTTGTCAGTGGTGTGACATTTCTGCATGTTATGTTTTTTCTCTGATCTGAAAGTCTGCGCACACCACTAAAAATCCAGCATCCTCGCTGTTGGTTGTAGACTGCAACACAATATTTGCGCGTGACCGCACAAGATTCCTGTGTTGCCCTGATCCGCAGAGAGAGGGAAGAGTATGTGGAACCGTTTAATTACCCCTGAATCTGCTCGCGACATGACGGGTGAACCGCAGAGTCTGTTTAAAACTGGCCCGCGGCCACAGACTGTGCAGCGAAAGCACAATCCACTCTCCACTGCTCCAGATGACACACAAAACACAGAGAGCACCGCTGACAGCCACAGAGATGTGCCATTCAAATAAATAGCCCAGAAAGGAGTCTGACAAGACTGAATGCATAAAGTGCTGAAAGATAACTACACGTACATTAGTATGGATCTTTAACAATACACTTTCATTTAAACCCTCAACTTTCATTTATAAAATAGTTTCTGCATTTAAATTGACTATACTGACTTCACAAGCAAGGCTCCTGACTGAGAATCATCTACTAAAGAACCATCCCAGCAGGCACACAACATGACGTTGATCTTTAGTTCTATTTTGGTTGCGACGTCAGGTGACAAAAATGTAATATTAATTTGTTGTCTAATACTGACGTCAGACGACATCTAAAACCAATGTCAGCTGGCATCGATATTTAGTTGGTTTTAGGCTGTAACTAAAATCCAACATAATTTTAATGCCATGATAAAATTCAGTCTAACATCACTTGACATGGATCTTAAGTGAAATTTAGGTTGTATCATTAACTATCAAAATTTAAATATTTAGTCAATATTTCAAACCAACATCATTTTTACAGCACTCATAAGATATGGTAACTAAAATGCTACACCAGCTTAACGTTATAATGTCATAATAATCCATCTTGATGTTGGAGTCTGACCTCAATCTGATGTTGGGTTCTGGAGTCAACCCGATTTTTATACACAACCAATTTTCAAAGTTAGTTAGTCTGACATTGAAGTCAATACATCTGTGTGACGTTCAGGGTCTGCTGGGATGTTTAAATGGTCTTAAATGGAACCAAAATGTGTGAAAATGCTTTAAAATGCAGTCGGGATGAATGACAATAAAGGGATGTGATTGCTTATTATATAATAAAACATCTTATTAAAATTCTTTCTCAGAACAATGAACAACACAGCATGAGCCGTGATGTCTGATGAAGAAGAAATGACTGTTATGAACCTGATCTTTATAATATGTCAGTTTATATAATCATAATAAAACAATAACGTGTGTTTGATTTTGCTTGTTTGAATCAGAATTGGTAAGTGAATCGTTTAGTGAGTCAAGTGTTTATGTCAAAATCTAAGACATTTTTTACTGAAATACTAGATCTGAAAATTGAACTGAACTTTCCTTTGTAATGTTGGAAAAATGGTAACCATTGACTTCTATAGTAGTTGATTTTAATACTATGAAAATGTAATACGATTGAGGTTACTGGTTTCTAACATTCTTCAAAAATGTATCATTCTGTTGTGTTCAACAGAAAAAGAAACTTATAAAGGTATGGAACCACTTGCAAGAGTAAATAGTGAGTAAATTTAAATTTTAGGGTGAACCATCCCTTTAAATGCAGCACAGATTAGACAAACTGCATTCAATTTGAAAAAAAAAATGAAATAAAATAAAGCAATTTTAATAAATTAAATTAAATTAAATTAAATTAAATTAAATTAAATTAAATTAAATTAAATTAAATTAAATTAAATTAAATTAAATTAAATTAAATTAAATTAAATTAAAGTGATTCCTTCCACTGCGGCAACCCCTGATAAATAAAGGGACTAAGCCAAAGTAAAACGAATAAAATAAAATAAAATTAAATTAAATTAAATTAAAAAATTATAAAATAAAATTAAAATAAAATAATAAAACTAATAAAAATAAATAAAAAAATAAAAATAAAATAAAATAAAATAAAATAAAATAAAAAATTCTTCTGAACTACATCTATTTAATTTGGAATTTAGTTTTAACAAGTAGGACTTTTTATTTGTGGAGGTCCTGTAATACTACCTTACCTCTTTTGTCTGGAGCAATGACAAGCAGAAAATGCACACACGCTATTTCCCACAGCTACTTATTTAAGTCGTAGGTAATCTGACTCGTCTAGAAATGCTTGTCTAAGGACATCACTGAAACTAAATAACAGGTGCACCACTTCCTCAATGCTGTACTCAGAAACCTAATACACAACATATGACACACAGGTGTAAACACACACACACACACACTGTATCTGAACATTCAACCACACTTCTTATTAATAAATCTATGTTATGAAGAGGGAGCTAAATGTGTAAATCCCTGAGCCAAGTAGGTGCTGAGAGTCATTAAAGCAGTTGAAGATCTAACAGGGCAAACAGAAGGCCGTCCACACAAGACTAAACACAACAGGACGTGGTATGAAAAAAAAAAAAGGTCAGTAAGGACAAGCATCTTCCACAACCACAGAGTAAATCATTCATGCAACAGAAAGACTTCAGGTGACCTTCAAGTCCTGGATAGAAGAAAAAGAGCAAAACACGGTGAGAAAGGACATGAACTATACAAGAAAAACACACAGAATCATAGTTAGAGACTTAAATAAGCTACTATTAAGCACCAAAACACAACAAAACTGATTTTTTTTATTGCAATAATCATATAATAATCTTTATAATAAGTCAGTTTATATAATTGTTTTAATTAAAATAAAAAATATGTGTGTTTGATTTCGCTTGTTTGAATCAGACTTGGTAAGTGAATCAGGGAGTATATAGTAAGTCATTTTTAATCATAGTCAATTTTTGGGGTGAACTATCCCCAAAAAATAGGGATTAATATAACTATATTATAATAATCATATAATAATTTCACTTTTTTAATTAAGCTTTCATCCCAGTGCTGGGTTGCAGCTGGAAGGGCATGCGTAAAACATATGCTGGATAAGTTGGTGGTTCATTCCACTGTGGCGACCCCTGATTATTAAAGTGACTAAGCTGAAAAGTAAATGAATAAATGGATAATTCAGCTTTCATAGTTCAGTCAATTTTAGTGAATCGTTTTTGCTTTAGATGTCTATAGAAAATGTAAATATATATAAATAATATTCTTAGATTTTTAACTTAACAAGATTTTAAACATTTAATTTACACTGTTTTGTGGTTGCATGACTTCTAATTGATTCCCTCGTTTAATTGAAGTTACACTGTGGCTTACATTCATTTAATTATATTTAATGGGACTAAATCTAAGTAAGATAAGGCAGTAAATTACACTATAACTATGATTTAAAATACATAAAGTTGTGGGAATGAATTCTTAATTCAAAAAGATGACATCACCAGCTATCTAGCCCTTGCAGATCGCTTGAAACACTCACTATCACCCGAACTACAATTCTGACCATGCTTTTGGATAATTTGCATGCTCCTGTCTGTCCCTGTTTTGACCGATTCTCTTAATAAACTACACTTGGATCCTCATCTCCGTTGTACTCATTACAACAATATCTTTCTCTCTCTCTCTGCATATAATGCGTGAAGCTCTGTACTTTTTTTACAGTATATAAAAAAGATTTCTCTATTTGTTAATTTAATGGCGTGTGTTGCATTTTGATCTAATAATCTAATCTAATCTAATCTAATATAATATAATATAATATAATATAATATAATATAATATAATATAA
>CAIGQQ010002477.1:4217162-4229989 GCA_903798035.1 Danio albolineatus
GATAGATAGATAGATAGATAGATAGATAGATAGATAGATAGATAGATAGATAGATAGATAGATAGATAGATAGATAGATAGATAGATAGATAGATAGATAGATGTCAAATGCAGATTATGACATATTCTGACAATGATAAACAGAATTCATTCTTGGATCACTCAGCACATCATGGGACGACACAGAATTTGCATGGTAATGTGGAAACAGCAGACGGTGCCAAAACAGGCCTCTTTCTCTCTCAAGAGATTATTGCAAGCAACCCGAGGGCTTCATCACACTCCAGAAGGAGAGAGATCTCAAAGCGTAATCACTTTACCAGAGATTCCTGCTGGAACAGCAAAAGCCCCCTGAAACATGTCCTCCATTACTTGTTGTAATAGAGAGGTGTTACACTTGCAGCGCAGACAGGAGGTGATGAGGGAGTGACCACTGATGATGAGGTGGGCCAAAGAAAGAGACTTTGCCACTGCTCAATAATAAATGCAAAATTGCAAAGAGTGTTTTTTATATGCAATACTTGTAAGACATTAAAGAGATAGTTCACCCAAAACTAAAAATGTGTCAATTTACTCATGCTCAGGCCATACAAGATATACAGTAGGTGTCTTTTTTCTTTAGCAGAATGTTTTATCTGAAACTGTCCTTGGTGATTCATAAAATTTCAGAGTATACAAATACATACACAGGAAAAATTAAATTAATGCCAATCACTGTACCAGAGTGATGAAGCCCTAAAGTGTAATGAAGCACTGAAGTCTTATGAAGCAAAAACAATCAGTTTAAGTAACTCAACATTATTCATAGATTATTAAAGTTTCTAATATATATCTTATATATATTTTATACTAGGGCTGAACTATGTATCGTTTGAGCATCGATATTGCAATGTGTGTATCCGCAATAGTCCCATCGCAGAAATTTTTGATTGTTTATACCATGATGACCATGTTATTTTACATTCGACTGCTCAATCGCTTTACTTGAATACTGTTAGATTCCCCAGACAACCATATAGCACTGTATATTTATTTATATATTTATCTTTGCTTGTAATTTATAATAATTGATGCAGATGCACTGCATAGACAAAGACTTTATCATTCCCTACTCAAATCATCTAGAAAGATTATATTCATATCGCAATATATTTTGTGGCAAAACAAAATATCGCAATGTCAGAGTTTCTAATATCGTACAGCCCTAATTTATACAATATGAAAATTACAAGTAACATTATTACTGTAATCCACAGCTTTGCTAAACAGTTTAGAGTGACTTAGCTTCACAAATGAATCATTCTTTTGAACTGAATCATTTTAGAGATCCAGACAAACCAGTTCACTAACACTTCTACTAGTTGCTCAAGCCAGCACTGATTTCAACGTTACACAATCAAAACTGGCACTGGATGTGCTTGACATCTGAAATGAGCCAATATATATGTATATGAATCTATAATGTTGGGTTTGTAAGTTCGTTCAGCACTCCATACAACAACTGAAATGAACAGGAATGAAAGAGCAAAACAGTTTTCATGGTTTCTTATGATCAATATAAAAAAGGTGAGTTGTATTTATGTTAAAACAACTGGTAATTCAGTCATTTAAACCAGAAACTAGCTGTTCAAAAGAATCATTTCACAGAGGAAGTCAAATAGTGTTCACGTTTTTGCATTGTTTCACTTTATAAGTCCTCTGTGTATCAACGTGTCACGCCTGGGCTCTCTCAAGAAGGCAAAGGATAGCAGGATTTATCAAACACGTAGATTTATTTATAAACACTCACTTAGGAGGACATAGGAGACTTAGGAACGACATGGGGTGATGACAATGCATGATCAAAAATACCTGACAACGACTGAACAACACACAGGACTATAAATGCACATGGCTTGATGAAACTTATAGCACACAGGGGAGTATCACAGGTGAAACACATGAACATAATGAGACGGGGAAGGTCACATGACGAAAACAAAGGGGCCTGACACAACGAGAGCCAAAGTTATTTTTTTTGACCCTTAAAATGCTTTTTTTTTAAGTATAATAGTGTTAACTGTTGACTTGAATACTATGAAGGACCATTTTTTCATCTAAAAAAACTAATTTAATGCTCTATTAGGAAGTCTATCACATACATGTAATCCCAAATGACCTGAAGGGGAGACAATTAAAATTTATATAAGATTTTAAAATCAGCACAGAAGCTGACCAGAATTTGCCGCTTTTCCTCAGAACATGAGGGTGTGTATGGTTCCTTTAGTACCTCCTGTCTACTTCCACTTAGGAAAAGGGGTATTTCCTTCGTTTCATCGGAGGTGCAAAGGTCAGAGTTCAGCCTTCATTTCACAAAAGAGGTCACAGTCCTTGTCATACGGGCGACGGAAGTTTCATAATCCATCGTTCCACCCTTGGTGAGCCCCCACTTTGACACCCTCCCTCACATAAAAACTTCTAAAGTACAAAAGTTTGTAAACAGAATGTAAAATAAACCACATTCTGATGCATGGGTGAAACGGCACCCTCATAAAAACAATCAGTGAAAGAGCAGAAACCGGGTTGAATTTATTATTACTTTTTATCTGTAATTTCTTCCCGTCTATCACTGTGGAGGAAGCATCCCGCAGCGTCTTCGCCGCAGATGCATCCGTTCCAGCGGCGCATCAGCAGGGTCTTCAAATTTCACCAGTGATTTACAGAGCAAAAAAATTCATCTGAATCATAAAGTCTGACAGTGTCTGGACTTGCCTTACAGGTGATGTCATGTGAGTGGCAGACAGCAGGATGAGGTGGAGAAATATGGCTGTGTAGTTTGGCGTGGGAGAATCTCATGTTCAAATGAGTGAGGATGGAAAGACTGTGCACCTGGATCTCATTCAATGTGGATTTTTTGGGGCTGTCAGTTAACCAAGAAGTAAAATATGCATATAAAAGAAGTTAAATGGCAAATGTGACCCTGGATTAGAAAACCAGCCTTATGTTGCATGGGTTTTCTGCATTTAAACATATATGGTATGGGTCAAAACGATCGATTTTTCATTCATGCCAAAAATCTTTTAGATATTAAGTAAAGACCACGTTGCATGAAAATGTTTTGTAAATTTCATACTGTAATTACAATAAAAAAAAATGATTCAAAGATGATTCCCTGGATTTACTACGTTTTTTAAGGTAAGAGGTTGTAATCTCTTTTAAAAAATAAAAATAAATAAATTGAGTAATGTTCAACTTTACTAAACATTAGTAAATTACATTACTAAATTTATTTATATTTTAAATTATTTTTTATTCAGCCCTTATAAATTGTTTGCAACAAATTTGCTGATTTTTTTTCAGTGTACATCAAAACAATTTTTTGATTAGTATAGTACAATGCTAAGAACTTCATTTAGATAACTTTAAAGGCAATTTTCTCAACATTGAGATATTTATTTGATCCTTAATATTACAGCTTTTCAAAAATTTTCCTAATAAAAAAAGACTTTTGCTGCTTGTTCAAAGTACTTATTTAAAATGAGTAGAAACATTCCAATTTTTGAGGTTTCAAAAGGTTTGAAAGAGGTTTCATTTTCTTAAGACTACTTAATTGTTTCATGTTCAATCTGCATAAATTTGTAAAAATCTTCTTTTTATGTGGGACAATATGAAGAAATTGTATATTCTCCAGTAGTGCACTAGTGCTGTAGTACACTGTAAAAAATTGCTGCCTTAATTTTTTTAGTTAAAATAAATCAAATGGACTTTTCTAATAATCGCAACTTGCATCAATCAAACTCAAAGTATTAAGTTAAATTTTGTATAACTTAAAAAATATTTGTTGTCTTGACTTTTTGTCATGAATTGTTTTACAGTGCAGCAAAGTTATCAGAAGTTATCAGACCGTGACACTGGATGCTTTTGATACACAGTATGCGTGCCACTGCTGGTGAATCATTAGCACAACTATGTTGTAAATGAATCAAAACAAAACAGTCTAAACAATGTAAAACATATTCAGTTTAACCAGTGACTGATCCTTCTGAACCGGTTCTTTATACTGAATCAAAATAACCAGCGTGTACCAATTCCTGAATGAATGAACCAGAGTGAAACAAAAACACACTGCCAATTTCACCAAGCAGGACATGTTCCTGGATTAACATCTATGTTGGTCCAGGAACAACATTCCAATCGGCCAATGAGAATTAAGAGATACGTTTACGTTCATGTTAAAGTTAGGCTTACTGTTAGTTTCATGCACTTCTACATGATTATTGTCCAACTATTGTTCCCCTTTGATTTACAGCAGGGAATAATTTACTGTTATGGTTGGGTTTAGGGGCAGTGAATAGGTCAGGGATTACATTTTTGAACAAAACTGTAGATGTTAATCCAGGATTGCATCATACTTGGCAAAATCATGACATGCAAAACATACAGCCCAACAAGTGTAGTTGAGTCTGAATGAATGATTCTTGTTAGCAGGTTCTTTAATAAACCAAATACACACAGCTCAATCAATGTAGTCGGAGTAACAAATGATTATATAATAACCTGGTTGTTGTTGTTGTTTTTTTGACCTGGCTGTTTATGAAAGATCCTTATGGACCAGTTAATTTTTATTTAATCAATACATAGAGAGTTACAAGTATTCAGATTCTTAATAATTTCCTTTTATGTTCAAATCTTTTTAAAGCAGCTAGTCTAATATGCTTCATGAACAAATACTTGGTAGAAAGCAGTTAGTTTATATCATGCGCCAATATTTTGCCAACTATTTGAGTACTGACTCACTAAACACATATACACGCACATACATACTATACAATATGGAGTACTAAGATGAATCACAGTCCAATTACTTGCTTTAATAGTCTCCCCAAAACATTAAAGTGTCACTGAAGAGCATTTAAGTTTGAACAAACAACCCTAGTTTGAGGACAGATACTGAATCGGCTCTGAATGAATGTGCAGGTCTCCGCTCCGGATCACAGGAGTTTATTGTGCGATGGAGTGCTCCTAAAAAAAGCGCCAGTGATGTGGAAAGGCCTAGTGGAGTTTGTGAGGAAGCTGAACTAATCCAGGAGGCAAAAGGTCTTTTTAAATCTCATGTATATGTAAATGTTGTGTGGCGTCAGTGAATGGCCCGGTCCACACAGCTTAACTCTAGATCGGCTGAGACAACAGAAAAAGCGCTCATTATTCCATCTGTGTAACCCAATCAGGAGGTTTAAGCCGGCTGAAAATCCCCCCTGCAGCCCCCAGTCAAGGTGAATTGGGGTTAAGAAGGACACAGAAGGAACATTTAGCTTCTTTGCATGGCTGCTGATATTAAAGTGTAGCCAAATCAAATGCTACGGGGGGTCAATTACTGTATTGGGAGCAATACACACGGCTTGTTTGGAAATGGTAAGTGGGCTTCATTAAGTCTCCCATTCAGCAAAATGAGCTCACTTGCAAAGCAAATGGAGTTTAAAAATCATTAAAATAACTTTAAAAGGTTTAAGTGAGCTGTTTAAAAGTTTACAAATTTAAAGTGATGCCACACACAAACCCTAAACACTAAAAAGGTGTTTTCTGGTACTGTATGCCTGTGTATATTGTTGTAAATATGAGTTTGCATATGCAAGTGACTACAAATCACTTGTTAAATAAAACTGAATTTAAAATCATTTAATATTTAATTACTAAGTACTACATTTCACAAAAGAATATAAATAATAGAAAAAATATAGAAAAAATATAAATACTAAATATAAAAATGACTAGACTGCTGATATGACATGCATGCTTATCTCATGTTAATGGACATCATTTTAAACACTTGAACTTTAATAAGTCTTAATGATTAAAAAAGTACACCCTGTAAATCAGTGTTGGGGTGTAGCGTCGCTACAAGTAGTGACGCTACTAACTTAACTACATTTCTCAGTAGCATGGTGGTAGCGTCGTTACATTATAAATCAAATAGCTTTCAGTAGCGAAGCTATTTTTTTAGAAGTAGCGCAGTAGCTTCCACACAAGCTACATTTACCGATCGCGGATCAATAAGAGACAGTACTGACATTCACGGAGCTGAGAAACCGGTGTCTAGCCGATGAAAGTACATCCATATGATAGCGAGTATGACGATTTCTTCTTCTTCCTGTTTTATGGTGGTCCACAACAAAAAATTTTACTGCGTTACTGCCACCTCTCACTCTGGTCTGTGATGTTGTCAAGCAATAAGGCTAACACGAGAAATTTATCACTGTGGTGCAGTGGGTAGCCCAATCAACTCACAGCATGAAGGTTGCTGGTTCGAGCCTCGGCTGGGTCAGTTGGTATTTTTGTGTGGAGTTTGCATATTCTCCCCGTGTTCTCGGGGGTTTCCTCCGGGTACTCCAGTTCCCCCCCAAGTTCAAAGACATGCGGTTTAGGTGAATTGGGTAACATAAATTGTCCACAGTATATGTGTGTGAATGAGTGTATATGGATGTTTCCCAGTGATGGGTCGCAGCTGGAAGGGCATCCGGATAAGTTAGCGGTTCATTCCGCTGTGGCGACCCCAGATTAATAAAGTGACAAAGTTGAAAAGAAAATTAATGAATAAATGAATTTTCAGATTAGTTGGTGTGCACTGAAATTGTACTCTTTATTACAAACAAACAAAATAATTTTTGAATTATTTTCTATGCTAATCAAAAAGTGCACATACATAAATATTTATAATAATAATCATAATAATGATATTCAGTCACAAGCTATTCTCCTTCTTCATCAAGGTTCGACACAGCAGAACAAACTGCCACAATGAAATTTACCTACATAAAACAATATTAAAAACAATAAATTCTAAAGTCTTTAAGTCCTATTTGATATTTTATTGAGATGATCAAAAAATGCTGCTTACTTCGCCTATGTCAACAGAAAGTTACCCTGAGGAGAACTATTTGTGTACCCAGACCCACAGCAAACCAAAAACAACAATAACAACAACAACAATCATGTTTTACGAAAAAGCTTCTATAAATATGACCATCACTTCATATTATATATTTGCTCTTGTATATCCCTGTTGTCAGGCGCTGAGCTCTTCAGCTTGAGAAAACTGTCACAGTGACACTGCAGTCCAGCCTGCATCTCTATTAAACATTTACACGCTTGTGAAATGAATAAAAACTAACCACCGGCGCTCACGTTACAGCCAAGCTGAGGAGTCATATTTAATACGGAGCAGAAGTGCTGCCAAAATATATCAGGCTAAAAGAGAGAGAGAGAGAAAGAGAAAGAAAGGGAGAGAACAGCAACTGTAATCCTCTTTCCAATGAAACCTGACGATCTGTGTTTAAATCCATTTATATGGGGTGTTCTGCGTGTAGCGTTTAATTCGATTTGCTTTATTATGTACGGTTTTTGTGTTAGAGACAGGATCACTGCAGGGGAATGGGGTTTAAAAAAATCACTAATAGATATCACCAAAACTCTCCAGTTGATTGATGACATTTAAAAATTGCAAACATTGTTTTTTATATATTCAAATGTTATAATTAATAATGAAAATGAGGAATTGTTTCATTAAATATGTAATAATTTGCAAACATTTCAAGCACGAAAATCTGAACACTCCACAAATTCAGGTGCAATATTCCTTTAATGTATTTTGTACTGACTAGTTTCTCCCCTGCATAATTTCACAAGAAAGATCGAACTCCGTTCCACAAATTTAACCTAAAAATTTTCATTGAATTTTTTGTATTTCATATTTATTTATTTTTTTTGCAGTTTCACTTTTATTTAGCAAATTTCATTCATGCCCCTGTGACCAACTTTGAGATGCTGGCTGCGAGTATGAAGTAAGGACTAGACTGATAGGATGGAGAGAGTTGTTGTAATGTAATTTGATTCCGCACACCGACTGAAACAAAAACTTCCACTTTTCCCAGACAGCATAACGTGTTTGGTAATGATGGTGAAAGGTGTGAGTCTCCAGGAGTTCACTGTGTGTGTGTTTGTGTGTGTGTGTGTGATCTGTGGTACTTTACTGACCCGGTAAGTGCAAAGAATAGTGTCAAACAGCATAAAATGCGGTTAAAAGTCCTACACAACGGTAATAATTTGATTGTGGTGTTTACATGTCTGTACTGCACTTCAATAATGCAACTAAAATAGGAATACTCCACGTGTCTTAATTCCATTTTGAGTTTAGGATGATTTTGACTTTCACCATATCTAAAGTGCTATTCCATCGCGGGGTAATGTCCATGGTTAATGTGTGTGTTGCGGCAGCTGTAAAACAAAACAAAAAAAACGGCTACGTCACACCCGCTTAAGCAACTGAGTGACATGCAACACCGAGGCTAGTCTGGGTTGCCATGTGTGTGCAAAGCACTCGATTTGCAGTTCAAATCTAATCCTGCCTCCGATCTTTAATGCTAATTTCACGTTTAATCATAGCATCACAACTCACAAGACCAATTTTCACTTTGACGAGAAACCTTGCCGCTATTTAATCTTGTGAGATCTTGTGACACGAGATATCGTCACACCCCTAACAGAGACTAATTGATAATGGCCGACAAAAGAAACACACTGAAGTGGCAGTTCAAAAATTGGCTAATTTGTATGAATTTGTACATTTTGGTACAATTTCCTCATCCACCAATGATGGTTGGGTTTAGGGGCGGAGTTTGAAGAGTCACCTGATTTTAAAAACTGGATGTATTTATGAATGAAATTGTATGAATACGTACAAATTAGTCACTTCTGACAATACATAACTTCCTCATGAGATTGGGCTGATTTTAGATGGTTTCTTTATATTTTACTCAAAAAAGTTATTAAAGGCAACCTACTATGCAAAGAAAATCACTTTTATAAGGGGTATAAACACAGTTTCAAGAATTCACACTTAGCTCATGATTTATACATAACTTGTTTTGCATTATGCTGTCTCGGGAGAGAGTCCTGATCCTCGGGCCCAGGGCTCCCCCCTTTCGCAGGGCGAGGGGAAATTGAGCTCAGGTCGATCTCAAACTTCCCCACTGCTGAGGCTGAGGAAAACTTCCTGAGAGTAAGACATTAGAAAAAGATTTGGGTCTATTTCATCTATAACATAGAGCATATTTGGATGGTGGGAGGAAACCAGGAAACGTGGTGGAAACCCACGCGGATACGGGGAGAATATGCAAACTCCGCACAAAAATACCAGATGGCCCAGCGAGGACCTGACGCCATTGGTATTCTTGCAGTGAGACTACAGTGCTAGTCACTGGGCCTCCGTGTCGTCCATTCTGGATAAAGGTGGAAGAAGGGGAGGAGGGGGGTTTCTTCCAGACGGAGATAGTTGTAGAAAGGAAATGAGGATATATATAGTGACCTGGGATCCTTTGATTGAAAGATCATGGTTAACTAAAGTGGGCCAGCTGGGTCAATCATGAGCACATGCTCCTCTGGAAATTAGTTTTTATATTAAACATAATTTTGTAGAAACAATCAGTGAATTTAAGCAGCTTCTAACAGTAAAATGTGCATTGATTTTATTTTTTATAATCACACTTAATAAAAACAGTCTGCAGAAACTCTTTAATTGACATTCTCCATTTGTCCGTCATCCGAGAGGAAAAACCCCGACCATTAGCAATGATCTCTCACTCACTAGCATATGATGTTAGTCTTGTTTTTGAATCTGCCATTATACTGACACACAGGCATTTGTAGCTTCGCCCTCTTTTGAAAATAGGGCTGGGAGCACAGTCTCATTTAAATTTAAAGGGACAGTCCCCAAAATGGCACAATTGGGATAAAAGCATACCAGAGGGAAGTATCAAAGAGATATAAAACATTATTAGTGTGGTATTGTGTGGTATTCCTCTTAAAAATATCAGCAAAATCTCAAAATTGACAAGTTTTTGCCCTGATGTGTCTCACCGTAAGCAAAAAAATTATAATATGTGACTGTTTATGAACATGAATGGCTTACATCACACATTACCAGGATAGAGCCGGCGGGGAAAAGGCTTTTGTGACAGAGCGATGAGGGTGGATGATTGCACAAATAAGCGGATTCTCTTCATTGTGCTTCTCTTGGACAGCGAGTGTTTGTTGTGAAAGCGGTGTTAATGTAATGTGCCTTGCAATGAATCACTGCGAGTGAAGAGACCCAGCTGTGGGCATGAGCCTCCTTGTTCATACAGCCACAAACAGCTTTTTCAAGACAATGACGCACAATATGACTTCAGCTGTAAGCAGATCCTTGCGTACATACAAGGGGAGTCAGTGGGGTCCAGTGGGGCTGTTGTGGAGCCCATTGTTTTTGATCTTTTGTGATTCATTTCTGTGACTTAAATGGACAAATTGTGCATTTCATTGTAGTATTTCAAAACTTTGACTCAATAACTGGGAATGTCGTACTTCCATGGATAAAATATTGACTGCTGCATACAATATAAGAAAGTGAGTAAATGACATCTTTCCAAAAGTAAAATTCATTTAAGAAGCTAATAAAAATTAATAAAACAGTTTTTAAATTAGTTTGTATAAACAAGTCACTTAATTTTATTTCACACATAAACTATCAATACATTTTAAAATGCGATTGTGTATATATCAATTACTATATTTAACAAATAAAGCTGAATTTATTATACAACGAAATACACATGGACACAAATCACAAAATATCTAATACATTAGAATAATGTCTAAATTTAAACTCTTATTGATTTATTTAAACACTAAATAGCTCAATATTTTGTTCATTAAATACAATATTGGAGTACCACAAATTATAATGTAATACTGAAATAAAATTATATTTAACACGTTAAAAAATATATAAATTCTGTATTCAGAATTGTATTTTGTTTTCATATTGTAGTATTGCATTCGTTTTTCAGTGTGTGATCTCTTAGTGTTTTTGATGTAGCACAATCGCCTCACAGCAAGAAGGTCGCTGGTTCAAGCCTCGGCTGGGTCAGTTGGCATTTTTTTGGTTTCCCCCACAATTCTAAAGACATACAGTATAGGTGAATTGGGTGAGCTAAATTGTCAGTAGTGTATGTGTGTGAATGTGTGTGTGTGGATGTTTCCCAGTGATGGGCCGCAGCTGGAAGGGCATCAGCTGCGTAAAACATATGCTGGATAAGTTGACGGTTCATTCCACTGTGGGGACCCCAGATTAATAAAAAGACTAAGGCGACAAGAAAATAAATGTATGAATGAAATTTGATGCATAGCTTTGAATTTAATATATATATTTAAATCATTCTTTAAAGTATCTTTTTTGTGCTCTACCTGGGAAATGAATGTCTTTGTAAGACATGAAGGCATAGTAAATGACCAGAACCTTTTAAAACGTTCCTCCGGCATTGACAGTCTGACAGGGTTTTCACCTACGCTGGAAAAGACTAATGGACACATTTCCATGTAACCCAGAGGAAATCTTCATGTGTAATGCCGGACCTGCACTTGGAAAGCACACATGCTTTTGTTAAACGCAGCCCACAATTGGGTTACATACACATTACTGAATAAGGCAAGTCAAGAGCTATTCAGGAAATAATGGAGGCCAAGACAAATTGTTCGGTTGCCATTTAGGATAATGAAGGGATGTTTCTGCATGCAAATGAAAGGCTGGCACAAGCTCGTCCACAACGCCACTGTCCTGCACTCATTCCTCACACTGCAGAACAATCAAGGTCTCGAATAAAATCAAGCCTTACTTTTATGGAGCCCTTCAATCTGTCTGTACATCTAACACAACTGACAGGCGCAAGAGATACAATACAGATTTCTTCAAACGAGCGACTCGAACTAAACTTTCATTGAAATATTTTGTGTGGTTAATTATTTCCAAAGACAGGCTCTTTTATAGGACTGCCAGAGCTAGACGATGCAATCCAGCAACATATCTGATTTCAAACAACTTCATCTTGCAGAAAAATAAACAGTGTTTCCCGAGCCAGTTTTTCTGTCATTTGCATGAAGTGTGTTGAAATTACGTACAAATATGATCGAAGGCATGTGGAAACCATGCTTTGTGTTCATATTTGTGTTCTGATTTGAAGAATGAGTGTGAATTGAGCTGCGCTTGCACTCTTTGATGGTAAACATGCACCTAAAACAAAAGTTTGTTCATCATCCAACAGTCTGTCAATCTATCCATTTGTCTGTCCATTCCTTTCTCTATCCATCCATTCCTTTAATAATTTTATTTATCCATCAATCCATCCATCCATCATCCATATATCCCTTTATTGATTACTTATCCGTCCATCCATCCATCCATCCATCCATCCATCCATCCATCCATCCATCCATCCCTTTATTAATTTACTCATCCATTGATCCATTCCTTTATTAATTTACTTATTCATCCATCCCTTTATTAGTTACCTATCCATATATCCGTCCATCAGTTTATTAATTCTGTAATTTATTAACTCACTTATCCATCCATCCATCTCTCCCTTTATTAATTTACTCATCCATCGATCCATTCCTTTAAGAATTCACTTATCCATCCCTTTATTAATTATTTATCCATCCATCATCCATCCATCCATCCATCCATCCATCATCTCTATCCATCTATTTATTCATCCATCCGTTTATTAAATTACTCATCCGTCCATTTATCCATCCATAATCCAATCCATTACTAATTTACTTATGCATCCATCCCTTTATTAATTTACTTATCAGTTCATCCATCCATCCATTCATCCCTTTATTAATTTACTCATCCATCCATCCATCCATCCATGCCGACTATCCATTCATTTATCCACCAATCCTCATCCTCCATTCATTAAATTGTTCATTAGTTTGTTCATCCATCCATCCATCCATCCATCCATCCATCC
>CAIGQQ010002477.1:4232145-4258756 GCA_903798035.1 Danio albolineatus
ACATCATTAGACGTTTATGTTTTGTTGTTTTTAGGTTGTGTTGGAAAGTAACCAAAATGCAACATCTGTCTGGCGTTGGACACTGACGTCAGCCTGACGTTGGGTTCTGATATCAACCGATTTTCATCTCCAAACAAAATGCAACGTCCCAGGACATTGGGGTACAACATCGATCTGATGTAATGTTGACGTCCTGTGCCTGCTGGAATATTTAGTATAATTAAATGACCTTTTTTTTTGTTTATGCACTGTAGTTTGCAAGATATTTGAATAATTAAAATAAATACATTACATTTATAAACTATATTTAATTATTTTTGTTTAGTACAAGTATTAAAACTGTTGCAGTACTGAATGTATTGAGTTAAAGTCCAAAAATATCTTATTTCATTTTAAGTACTGAAAATGCTCTTTCTTTTATGGCTAACTATAATAACCCTGCTGGCAGCTACCATAAAAAAAGATGATACAGCTGGATAAAATGTGCCTTTTAGTGAAGACATTCACTTTGAAGTGACTCCTGTGCTGATTGTAAAGTTAGACATGTGGGATGGAGGCAGGAAAAGCCACATCAATAACCTGTGCGTTAAGAACTGGGACTCTACAGTAATACCTGGAGAAATGCATACCTCAGGTCTCCTGTCCACTTAGTCTAAATATCATACCACCCTCTTTCAAAGAGCGCACCGCATTCATCAAGCCATCTCTGTCGCTCACAAAGCCCCATCCGGGCCAACTTTTCATCCATTACCTGTCATTGTACTCCACAAAGTTCACAATGCACAAAACACACCTCTTTTCTCTCATAGCAGAACTAGCAGAGATTCAGCAGTGTCCTAAGGCAACGAAACCAAACAAACATCCAGAACGACATCTGTCAGTACAGCAGCTCTGCGTTTGTTTTCGTGAGTTTGTTTCTGACGTTTTTAACGCTATAATCTGTTGCTTTTTTGATGAGATGATCTCCTGACTGTTTTTTCAGTAGCCTTTAGAATGAGCCCTGTTCTTCTGTCAGACCCATATCAGAAAATCCCTGTTAGCATTGTTAGTTTTGGATAATGGAGACACTTTAGAGTTATGGGAACTTTCTATTTGGAAACTGCCTACTGACTCGCAGCTATTGCGGCTACGTCATTTATTGTAAACTTTTATACTGATATTAAATCGCATGTATGATGCCTTAGGGTGCGAGGCAACATTTTGAAGTAAACTGTAAAAAGTTACACACAAATAAATGTAACTGCATGACGCAACATATTCCCCTCATACTTCAACGTTAAAAAAAATAATGCCTCTCAAGTTGCAACTTGAACTGTCAGATTTGGAAAAACGCAGACAGACCTTTGCATTTGTTGGCTTGCAACTGTAATCCCTTAAATAGGGTTTAGCCGCCCCAAAGAAAACGTTTCTGTAAACGTTGCTTGCGCTGAAGACAGGTTTTATCTTTTCACCTAATACCTTTATGATTATCAGGGCTTTGCGACACACATACGAGAATTACTCTAAAACAACAGTTGTCAGGCAAATATGTAGTACAGACGAGCAGACTTGCCCTCCATCTATACATTTCTGTCAGCATGTAATCAGCCAATTGGCTCAAAAATACATATATAATTCAGGCGATGCTTGTCTAGAACGTGCACACGCACCTGCCTGTCTAATTCTCTGTTTAGGGAGACCACCCTAAGTCAATATCTCTTCCTGACAATCTAACATCCATTAGATCAAGGGATATGATTCGATTGAATGAGAATATCTACTGTATCAACAAACTTGTGGTTAAAGCGATTGAGTTGATGCGTGTAGGAACGCGTTGCATTAATAACAATCAGAGTTTTTTTTTCTGCATGCTCGATGACTCACAGAAGCAAATAAACTTACACACGCAATAATCCGCAGTATTTAGCATTTGGCCACATGTTCAGGGGTCTTGTTGGGAGGGTTGTCTCAGAGGGTGGGAGATTAACTCAAGCTGGGCAGGCAAAACACTGCTGGGCCCAGAAGAAGAAGAAAAAAAACAGCTCCAGGCCCTCGACCCGCCGGCTAATCCAGTCCCAGCTGCACCCAGTCCGTCTGGGTTTGCGCCGCTATGCCGCTGCAGTCCTGGGGTGCTAAGCCTCCAATAAGAGGCTTGGATGAGTCTGACAACCTGTCAAGCTGAGGACTTAATTAACCAGCTAAAGTCAACCTGACTAATAGGAAAGAAAAGATCCACTCAAGTGGTGCCACAAAAGACAAAGAGGTCAACCTTGAATCTTCTTGCTTCAATTATGAATGGCAGGTTCTCTGTTAAAATGAATTGGACTTTTCTTCATGCGTTAAGGTCATTCTTATGAATGAGCAGCATGTAAACTTTGTATGTTTTAAAAATACGAATACTTGACTAAATGAATAAGTATATTAATTAGTATATTAATATTTTAGAAACATAATTTTCCACGCAGTGCCCAGCATTGTTCAGTGTGCTGGTTTCACTTTCCCTCCAACCATAGTGACTGTAAGATTTAAAGCAGCACTCACACCGGATGCAGAAAGCACTGTGCTATAAAACCCATTCATTTAAATTGCAGCTCAATAGCAGTTTTTTTTCTGTACCAATTGAATCGCAAAAGCAGTGGAGCATTTCCAACTCTCTTGCGGAAACACCACAGTCAAAGTTCAAAATGGCCCAGCATTCTGCGATGTGAACATTAGGCTTATGTGCATGTATATTTGTGTATGCATGTACCACAAATGCTCACCAGAAAAGCAAAATCATGCACTAACAGGACATTTCTATGTAGTATACGTGTTCTTGTGGCTATTTTATTTGTTTGTGTTTTTTAAACTTAAATAATTTATTGAGCTAAACTTATGAAGTCTTACAAATTAACTTCATATTATTAAAAAAAAACAGCAAATATTGGTCACACTTTATTTTGACGGTCCGTTTGTTAAGTTTAAGTTGCATTGCATCTACATCCTAACTAATTCTCATTAGATTATAAGTAGGCTGTTAGGTTGGGGTTGGTGTTAGGGTTAGTGTAAGTTGACATGTACTTGCAAAGTTTCTTATAGTCAGTTAAAAGTCTGCTGAAGGACTGTTAAATGTCAGATCAACAAATATTAAGCAGACAGTCTAATAATACTCAAATTGATCGTCAAAATAAAGTTTTACCCAAATTTATTAATTTATTAAAAAGCATTTTTGGGAACAGTTTTCGGTCAAGTGTATCCAGAATTTTTGGTGTCGGGCCAGAATTTTCATTTTTGTGCATCCCAAATGATAATAATAATTAATCAGTTGAAATATATTGCCATTAATATTCATTGCATTATCTTTAACCTGTTAGTGATGATTTAAGTATTTAACTGATTCAGTAAAATACTATTTAATAAAAAAGTAGCAACTTCATGTTCAGTAATATTTTGAAATATTATTAAAATATCTGTGTAAAATACAAGTCTTAACATTTTGAATTCTTTTTTAAAAATATTTCAAAAACCAGAAACATGACAACACTTACATAAACTGAAGTAAAGAGTTTCATTTAACAAAAATTGTATGCTGTAAGAAAACTAATATGCTTCCCATCGCTAAAATGAAAAAATAAAAATAATAATAATAATAATAATGATAATAACAACTAAAGATGCACTTCATGACCCTTTTTTTCCAGTCTATCTCCAAACAGCGCAAATAGCAAGCTAGCACGCACACTCTTATCTTCCATTTCCAAATTTGCACAAAGACTTTTCACTATCACACATCCCTCCCCAACAGGAAGAACAAGAGACACTTTAGAGTTGAAGTAGACGACAAACAACTACGCATAACTTGTTTGTTTGCACAAGGTGAGGCTGTGTCAAAACTGAAGAGTTGAGAGGTGCGGCGCGACGCTAACTTGCCTGAGCTAAAACAGTCTCACTTGACCTTCTTCTCTCTCTCCTCTCCATCAGCGCGGAGTGTTTAAGCACACCATCTCCTTTCCAGCATAATGTGTTTAGAAATGTCACTCGCACCCCCTCCCTTTCAATCACTGTAATGTGTTTGACTGCGCTCACCCTCTTCCCCCCGGCCATAATGTGTAAAACCGCCAAACACTCTATCAGCGTAATGCGTTTGATTATTCCGATGCAGAACGTGCCTAAGTCCGACAATAAGGAGCACCAGAACCTGTTCGCATTCAAACGAAACCTAAAGCGTGCTCGAAATGAGCGTAGTATGCAATCTGAGTCAGTGTAATGTCTAATCCGTCTCTGTGACCTCCAGCTCAATGACTGTCTGAGAGCTTCCAGGTGTATCATCAGATTTTCCACTTCTCTGCTCCCTTAAATCTCATTCTTTCTTTCCTGGCACCTTCGGTCTAAGCCACTTGATGCTTTTTTTTCTCTCTCCCTCCATCAACTCTCGCTTTTTTTCATTGCTTAACCCACTTTTTTCCCTTCCACTACAATACCCACAGCATTGCCTTTTGAACTTTTTTGTTATTCTGTCCCCTTTGCCCACATTCTTCCTCCCTAAACTTTTAGATTTTCCATCAACAAACTGTCTCTTTTCCCGCTGACTCCTTCTCTGTGCGCTACTGTTTCGTGAGCCAGAGCTTGCAGAAGAAAAGCAGGCAGTAATAGCAGCGTTCCAGTGCGGTGCAGCTAATGATGTGTAGCTGTTAACCTCGAGGTGCGGACCCTGGCTGTGGAGAGATCACCCACCAAGAGTTTGCCCCTCGTTCACACCACATCTTAAAGCCTTTGTGCGCCGCTTAAAACCGGGTCCAACATGTTAACATGCTTTTTTTGAATCTCAAACGGTTATCTGAGGAATTATATACTTAGTGGCTACATTTTTCCCCAAATTATTTTTTTGCACAGTAGACTAAACAGGAGTTTTCTGATGTTATCTCAGCTGAGACTTTGCCTACTCTGTGTGCATGAATGGTGGCTTTAAAGGAATCATTCAGTCATACAGTAGAAGAACATTTTGAAGTCATTTACACACCCTGATGTCTTTTCAAACCTGTGTGACTTTGTGTGGGACAACAAATGTAATATTTGTTCATTCATTCATTTTCCTTTGATTAGTCATCAGGGTTTGCCACAGCGGAATGAACCGCCAACTTATCCAGCATATGTTTTACACAGCTGATGGCCTTCCAACCCAATACTGGGAAACACCAATATACTCTCATTCACACACACTCATACGGCCAATTTTATTCATTCATTCATTTTCTTTTCAGCGTAGTCCCTTTATTAATCAGGGGTCGCCACAACGAAATGAACCGTCAACTTATCCAGCTTAAGTTTTATGCATCAGATGCCCTTCAAGCCGCAACCCACCACTGGGAAACACCCATACTCCCTCATTCACACACACTCTAACACACTACGGCCAATTTAGTTTATTCAATTCACCTACAGCCCTTTTTTTGGACTGTGGGGGAAACTGGAGCACCCATCGAAACGCATACATGGGGAGACCATGCAAACTCCACACAGAATTGCCAACTGACCCAAACTGGACTTTGCCACTGCACTGAGTCACCATGTCGCATATAATATTTAAATAATGTATATCCTGCTTTTTTGCAATGAAAATCAAAGTGTAAAGTAGGGCTATTCGATTAATCGAAATCGAATTACAATTTGAAACGTTGCGATTAGTTAAATCGCAAGAGGCTGCGATATGAAATATATATGTATTTTTATTTCCCCCGCCAAGAACAAATGCTTCTGTATGTCTTATTAGCCAATTGAGTGAGCACACTTTCATTCTGCCCAATCAGAATTGCGCAATCGAACTATGCGGAATGGCCGGAGAAAAAATTAAAAAGGAAACAAAGACGGAAGCACAGACAAGTGGGATTATGGAGTCTGCCGCTTCAGAAACATTAATAGACACATTAATATCAAGAAAAAACAGCATTGGTAATCGGGGAATGTTTTGGTTTCAAAATCACAAATACCGAACAAAAACAGGTCATTTTTAAGAGCTGTTGCCACAGCTTACAGACTATTGAGATGAAAGTTGACTGCAAAATTAAATTGTAAATTAAATCGCAATTGCAATATCTAAAAAAAAAAAACGCTATTAGATATTTTCCCTAAATCGCACAGCCCTAGTATAAAGGGACTAAAGTCACCAAGCTTAATTTTCATGTATATTTTAAATAGCAATTTAAATTTTAGTGTTCCTTGCATGGGCGATGTGGTGGCGATGAGGGTAGCGCTGTTGCCTCACAGCAAGAAGTTCGCTGGTTCAAGCCTCGGCTGGGTTAGTTGGCACTTCTGTTTAGAGTTTGCATGTTCTCCCCGTGTTCGTGTGGGTTATGGATATGGGTGAATTGGACGAACTAAATTGGCCATTGTGTATGAGTGTGTGTGTGTGAATGTGAGAGTGTATGGGTGTTTCCTAGTACAGGGTTGCAGCTGGAAGGGTATCCGCTGCGTGAAACATATGCTGTAATAAAAAAACAATTATTGTGGAAGTTACATGTTACCAACATTCATCTAAATATTTTTGTTTGTTCGTTTGTTCGACAGAAATAGAAACTCAGAGGTTTGGAACAATTGTTGATGGAGGATGAATAAATAACGGCAGAATTGTCATTTTTGGGTGGACTATCTCTTTAAATTAACTTGAAATGAGCTTTTGTTTCTCATCTACTTTTACTGCATGTAAAGAGAGCAGCGTGAACATACTTTAAAATATCTTTTTTTGTGCTACAGAAGCAAAAACAAACAAACATACAATTATTATTATTTTAAGTTTAACTAATGTTGTCAAATAACGTTAAATAAAACTGCAAATTGTCAAATGCATTTTTTTATATTTGTAGTTCAAAACGACTCTGGGGATCACATGAGCAGGAGTAAATGATAATGGAATTTTTATTTTTGGATGAACTAATCCTTTAAGTTCACAATAATTCCAAGCAGCACGTCTAAATCCCTTGGCACCTATTTCCTTATTAGCCAACCATGCTGCTCTGTTTAGTGTCAAATTAAATTCTTAAGGAGTCAGTAGGGAGTAATTTAATCAATTAACCTTTTTCCATTGGAAATGACTTCAGGAATGTGGTCTGGCCCGACGTCCATTGCAACCCACCTTGGTAACAAACCAAGAGGCTCTGAGTGGTGCTTACAAGAAGCATGCAAGTGTGTTCTTGAGTGTTTGAGTGGATGAAACCCGTGTGGTCGAGGAGAATATGGAGAGTCTGCCATTAATAAATCCTGAATTGGGCTGCGCTCACATAAACACTCTATTGTTCTTTGAAGTCTCTCTATGGTTTTGCAGATGGTGGGTCATACATCACCCTCAGACACACACGGGGGTCCCGGGGGCCGTGGCTCCAGCTTGTCCCTACACCCTCAACAACTTTACACTCCTTTGGCCTAAAACAGGCTGTGTGTCCCCCCGAAATCATCTTTCCCAAGGGCTCAAGCCCAAGGTTAACAATGGCTGGCTGTGTGAAAGGAGTCTACTGAACGATCAATTGAGCTTCTCATATATCACACAGCTGATAAAACCAGTGCCAAGTCACAGAAAAAAAAAAAAAAAAGACGGGCACCAATATATGGTCATTTACTAAACTAATCCCTGTTGATGACATTTACTGTAATTGCAAAAAACACTGCACAGTGTTGTCCAATAAGACAACAAAAGACAATACTTCTATTGGGGTTATTTTCTTAATGTCACTACGCTCTAAAATAGGGTGGCACGGTGGCTCAGTGGTTTGAGTGCCAGCTGGCTCAGTTTGCATTTCTGTTTGGAACTGGCATGTTCTCCCCATGTTAGCGTGGGTTTCCTCCGGGTGCTCCAGCTTCCCCCACAGTCTAAAGACATGGGGGAGTTGGATGAACTAAATTGGCCGTATTGTATGGAAGTGTGTGTGAATGTAAAAGTGTGTGGAAGTTTACTAGTAAAGAGTTGCGGCTGGAAGGGCATCCACTGCGTAAAACATATGCTGGAATAGTTGGCGGTTCGTTCCGCTAAGGTGGTCCCTGATAAATAAGAGACTAAGCCGAAGGAAAACTAATGAATGTCCTAATATTAAATTGATGCATAAGGACTTGCTAATTTTTAATTACTAAATAAAATGAAGTTTGTATTATTTAATTTGTTTTATTACTACTATTAAAACAAAATTTAAATTAACTTAAAACACAGTAACAATATAACATAAGCTACTAAAAATAATCAAATTCAAATAATATTATTAATGGTAAATATTACATGATGTAATAAACTTGCACAAATATCTAATAAATAAAAAAGGAGGCCATATTAAAGAAAGGCACTCATAAACGCATCAGAATCATTTAAAATAATAAGATGATTTGACCTTTTTAATTACAGCATAGATCCAAATGGTGCAGTAACCACAAAAAATATAAATCACAGCAATAACACCATGATATTTTTTGAAATATGCTATTTATTTCAGTAAATTTCCAAGGAAATATGTCTCATTATTGTTTAATATAACATTTAAGCTTCTGATAAAAAAAATATTTTAAAAATATTTATATTAATATATAAAAAAGTGAATGAACATAAAAATAAAAGGTAACACTTTATTTCGATGGTCCATTTGGGTATTAGAGACTGTCCACTTCATTTCTGTTGATACTGACAATCAACAGACATTTAACTGATTATCACTGGTTTATCCCAGTGAATAAATATCACGTCAATTTACACTAACCCTACCTCTAACCCCACGTCTAACCCCAACCCTAACCCCAACCTAACAGTCTACTTATAATCTAATGTGAATTAGTTGCAATGTAACTTAAATTTAACAAACGGACCATCAAAATAAAGTGCGACCAAATAAAAATGGCAAACTCACAACAAAATTAATTCATTTTCTTTTCAGGTTAGTCCCTTTATTAATCTGGGGTCACCACAGCGGATGCCCTTCCAGCTGCAACCCATCACTGGGAAACATCCATACACACTCATAGACTTTGGACAATTTAGCTTACCCAATTCACCTATAGCGTGTCTTTGGACTGTGGGGGAAACTGGAGCACCTGGAGGAAACCTACATGAACACGGGGAGAACATGCAAACTCCACATAGAAATGACAACTGACCTAGCCGAGGCTCGAACCAGTGACCTTCTGGCTGTGTGTGTTACACACTGCACCACTGTGCCTCACAACAAAAATCTCTAAACAAAATCTCTAAAGCTAAATAAACAAAATACAATATCTCAAGATGTGCAACCCCCAAAACCAACAAAAAATCTAAATATTACATTTAAGAAATAAAATATAATGTACATATTAAACAAAATATAAAACAAACAAACAAAAACAAACAAACAACGAAAAAAAAACTAATTAAAAAATCTTACACATACCTTTGGAACGGTATAGCAGAAAATCTTGGCGGTTTTGAAACCTTGACTTTTCCAAACCGCGTTATACCTTGAAAACGGTTATCCTCTATAGACAATCATTCTATTATCCAATCAGTAATAGAACAAACCCCTATGACCCCATTTAAGAAATAAAATATAATGAACGTATTAAAGAAAAAATAAAAAATTTAAAATAAATTTATATGTATTTATTTAAATATACTTTATTTAGTTTAATTTGTGCTTAAAGGAAAAAATCTCATTGTACTTGGTCATACAACAGGACTTAACCTGTTAAAAACATGTTCAATACAATGAAAGCAGAACACAAAGCACAATCAAACAGCATACTTCTTTCTCTTTTCTCACTCACTAGCCCACTAAAGGTTAGAAGAAGTCATGTTTGTACATCAACCCACATCAAAACAGTCCAGGTGTATGCATAATCTCCCCAAAAGCAGCCAATTATTCTCCATTTCAGAGATGAGCAGCCATATTGCTACTCCGTGTTCCCCCTGAAGGCCTTTTGGCAGTGTTTGAACAGGGGTCACCAGTTTAACACAAAGCCCCTTAATGGACGCGGACGAGAGAGCGAGGGTCAAAGTGTCATGTTTGCTGTGCCTGGGGCAAATCACAACACACAGAGCCAATGACGGAGCTGAAAGAGCCAACGTTTGGACAAGCCGGCGCTTATCTACATATAAAAGAGAGGAACAGATTGAGATGGAGGAAGGGGCACAAAACTAAAGACCGAAAAAAAAAAAAAAAAGACTACAGGTACGTTTCTGAAAGCCAGCCAGGAAGAGATGGGAGGATGAAGACAAACAGGAGCTGCTTTGCTGTTATCAGGGAGTGTGATGGAGAGGATAATAGAGCGATGACAGTCGTGACTGGTATCCAGTTCAATCAATCACAGTCTCTGTCAGTCACCGCTGACGCTTTATTGACACAGTCAGGCTGTCCGATAACATTAACTCCCCATTCAGAGCCAGACTAACCTACAAAAATAATGCATGTCGTTGACAACAGATGTCTTTGAACCGGATCAATAACAACACGAGTTTATTGGGAGCGGTCAGGGTCAGCGCTTAAATTCAAGGGCTTGAGAGACGACTGGACAATAAAGCGGGGGTTCACTAACATTCTAGAAGCCATGCACGTGGACAAGTACCTTAAAGGGATAGTTCACCAAAAAATGAAAATTTACTTAATATTCATGCTCTCTCGAGTGGTTTCGAACGTTTGTGTACTTCTTTATTGTGTTGAACACAAAAAGAAGATATTTTGAAGAAAGCTGAAACCACTGACGTCCATAGTGTGAATGGTTACAGGTTTCCAACATACTGTAAAATATCTTATTTTATGTTTAACAGAGGAAAAACAAATTATAAACGTTTGAAGCAAGCAAAAGGGGCTGTCAATTAAGAAAGGATTGTTATTTTTGGTTGAATCATCACTTTTTAAGTGGGCACTAAATAATAATTTTTAAGTGATGTTTTATAAACAAATTTCTGGAGGAGCACGCGCAGATGTTTTAGAAATACACCATTGACAATTAGGCAAGGGGTGGTATATGATTCTGATGGTAGGATAACCTTGGATAAAAATATCCCGGTTTCATGGTATGACAGTATTGTTTATTGCTCTAAAATATATTCTTTTTAAATGTCTAGGTAAAAAACAAAAACTTTTTCCACTTTGAACACAACATATTTTATTTTGTGAAACATTTAAAGTATTTTAGAGCAGTAAACATGTCAGGCTAAATAATGCTGTCTGCATTAGTTTCAATAACACAGATTTCTTTACAATTTAAAAAAAACTGCATCTTTGGAAATATTTTCTGTCGGAGATACTGTTGTCCTAAAAACAAATAAACAAACAAACAAAAACAAACAACAAAAAAAAAAATAAAAAAAATCTTACACATACCTTAGGAACAGTATAGCAGAAAATCTTGGCGATTTTGAAACCTTGACTTTTCCAAATCGCTGTAAACCTTGAAAACAGTTATCGTCCAATGCCTATAGACAATAATTCTATTATCCAATCAGTAATAGACCAAACCCTTATAAATACCAAAAGTTATCCTACCTGCCTTATCTCACAACTTTAGCATCCCTCCACCACCCCGACACCTCACCTCACCTCACCGCTGTCTACCCGGGGGGAGTGTTCTGGGGCCGGGCTAGACACTTCGCTCGAATCCCAACTTCTCTTTCTTCCCCGATAAGGGGAATAACATGAGTTGGGGTGTCTTCCCCGAGCTCAGAGAAAAAAGATTATGATTTACTAGAGAGACATTTTTTATTTTCTTGTCGGATTAATTTCATAACTATTCGCATTAAAAAGAAATACTACAATGATATGATAATAATTAAAATGTCAAAATAGCAACCTAATGATTACGTTGAAGATTTCATATATAAATTATTATTATAATTATTAATAATAATAATAATCATCATCATCATCATCATCTGTATCTTATAAAAACCCACTTAAGAGCATAGTTTTAGCTTTACCAAGTTACTAGAGCTAGAATTAAGTTACAGATTAATTGTAAAGTAAAAACTGTGAAGCATAATTTTTTTTGTCCATTTGTAGATAATTATGCACAAGTATAACACCCTCACTACCATGGTAAAAGAGTAGACTAAATTTATGCTTTCTATATTTATGAAATCAAAAACCTAAATATATTTATTATAATATTAAATATATTAATATTTGTATACATTAATAACAACCATTCTTTTAGAATGACCCACAATCCTGTTAATTTTACTACAGTAAATCCATGATAGGAACAAAATGCCTATTACTGATAAATGTTGCACAGTGTTTCAGCTGTTTTCCTCATCAGTGCTGTGGAGAATTACTTAATTTAAACTAGTTCAACCTTTGGTTCGCAGTAGCAGAGTTTTATTTTATTTATTTAAGTTTGACACCAAGTGGTTGAATTAGGTATTGCACTCCTGGATCAAAACAAACGCAAGCGCAGGTTGCCAGATTTACGACGGGAGCGAGTGATTTAAACCGTGTTTTAAATAAAAGCAACAGCACACAATAGAAGGAATATTTTCCATAATAAAAGATTTTTTGGTCCTAACAAACACCTCCAATTGATTATATTAGAAAAAGGTTCTATTTCTCACAGCTGAACAACAGAAAACTGACAATGATCACCTCAGGTAAACCTCATGTGCGTTATTCAGTGTTAAATGCTAACAATGTGAATTTGAATTTCATTTCACATGACATTTATTGGCATTAACTTATCAGTTAGGTAAATGTACTTATACAAGTAGAACAAGTTACAAAATGAGACTGTTTACAAAATCCAGAGCCTGCTATAGGTAGAATAGATGAGTACTATCCTAGATCGTTACTACTGATTCATAAAAACGAGCAATGCAAATTTTCTAGAACTTTGTGCGACCACCACAATAAATGACTGTTAGTTATAGCTTTCGTTCATCTCACAACCCTATACCAACTTTGTTGTTGTGCTGACTGTGAAGAACTGTATGCAACTGGTCTGGTTAATCTTACATGTCTGACCTTTGCATGACTGAACTTTAATGCTTCACAGGATCCATTAAAAACGCAGGATCCCGCGTCGATAAGAACCAGCCTGACATTGACCTAAACCCTGAAGCCTGTATTAGCAGACACATCGATGCCATTGATGAGCCATTCGTTCCGGTTCCAACTGATATGAGACAAAAGTGCATGTGCAGCTCATTACCCATAATGCTGCAGCAGCCAACGCTATTTCTATCCAATTTCCCCAATAGCTTCTCTCTTCCATCATTCCCTAAGCAATTAATTTGTAGTCTTTCTCAGTGTCTGCAGTTAATTCAGACTGAATCACCAAATAAATAAACATATTACACATAATATTTAAACACATTAACTAAACATACTACATACGATATATATGAAGAGTAAAGAAAAAAAAACTCAAAGTGCCATCTGGAATTTTCTTCTAAAATTACCATTTTTGCCAAGCTCCTTCTGTATGTTCAGTAATTTCACTTGTATGGAAGATAATGGGTTATTTCCATGGCCTTTAATGTGAAATAGCTGAACATAAACATTTTAGAAGAAAATAGCAGATGCTTTAGTCCATGTCTGGAAGGTAGCAGGAAGCAGACCATCCGCCACCTCATCAGGGGCATTCACAGTCGTTGTAGGGAGGTCATACAGGCACGTGGAGGCCACACACACTACTGAGCCTCATTTTTAACTAGTTTTAAGGACATTTGATGAAGTTGGATCAGCCTGTAGTGTGTTTTTCCACTTCAACTTTGAATGTGACTCCATATCCAGACCTACATGGGTAAATACATTTGATTTCCATTGATTGATTTTTGTGTGATTTTGGGGTCAGCACATTTAACTATGTAAAAAACAAAGTATTTACATAGTCAACAGTCGGAGGTATCAAGATATTTGTGCTGCCCATTGCATTACAAACCACAGAAAAGGGCAAATTTCTTAAGCGGGATAGCACCCCTTTCATACTTCAGCCTCCACAATAAAGTTCCTGAAAGCAAAAAAGGTCGAAATGCTCTGGGATTGGCCAGCCCAGTCACCAGACATGAATATTATTGAGCATGTCTGGGATAAGATGAAGGAGGAGGCATTGAATCATATTTTATTTTGGTAAAATAAGGTTAATCTAGAGGCCTTTGTTCTTCCTAAAACTAAGACAGGCGACAAGACTTTTGTCAGGTCGTGTACACACAAATAGTCCATTTTATATGATCCTACAGAAAGTATTATTTTAAAAGAGACATCTGCAAGTGTTGTACTCATTTATACAGCATAAGCATTGAATATCTTATACGCTTAAACATATGAATATGAAATATAATACAAATAATCCCAAAAATAAAAGAATAAAAGACGTGAATTAATGTGCTTTATGATTTTTTCTTATTTGTTTAATTTTTACAGCATCATGTTGATTACCCCATATCTCTTTATTTACATGCTGCATTTAAAGTAGTTCTGCTCTTTATTTTGGTCGCAATTTTCCCTCTTTTTTTGCTTCCCCCTCTCTCTCTCTCCATATCTTCACACTCCTCTGGCACAGTTTTAAACACACACACACACACCGGTCCCTGCATCAGGCTCGCGGGAGAGGCTGAAAACAGACAGGACCAATTTTCTGCTAATTGGAGCTCAGGAAATTGCTCCTCATTTTAATTTACTGCCACACAGCCAGATAGACATGTGATCCGCTGCTGGTTCTCACTGCAGGTGTGTGTGAGAGAGAGAACCAGACGGAGATGAAAAATACACTATCCATCGGCCTACTCTTACAGTGCACAGGTGCAGAGGTCAAAGCTCTGGACATTAATTTGACTTAAATACAACATGAACTCTGTCTGGGGTCAGGCGCATCGGGAGAAACACGCAACCCTTTGACTTCCACCGCGGTCGGACTTTAAAGCTGCCACGGTAATTCAATTGATTTCATATTTTCTTTGAAAGCTCAGGAGGGATGCGGGCAGTTGATTTATGATGACTGTCATAATATTTCAATAGCCGCAAGACACCTTTCTAAGCTTGAAAACAGACGAATGGCACATTCAGGTCAGTGTTAGTGTAGTATTGTTTATTTGCTGTTGAAGCATTTAGTAACATATTGAATTACAATTACAGAATCTTTTTTTTGTTTGTAACATATTTATATATATATATATTTTTTTTAATTTTCAAGCTTCTATAGAGACATTTGCTGTTCATGCCTTGTGTCTCTATGGCAAATATTGGCTGACTTTCTTTTTCTTTCTATGAATTTTTACAAAAAGAAGTTTACAGAACGCAAGTGATTCCAAGATCCTCACCCCAAGCCATGTGGTTACATAATATAACCCAGTACTTTCTTAAGTAATAGTCTTAGTGGAATAGTTGGTGGTTCATTCCACTGTAACAACCCCTGATAAATAAGGGACTAATAAATAAGGGACTTTGCCAAGACAAAAGTCTTGTCGCTTAAAACAATTTAAAGTATAGAATATAAAGTCATTGTGCAGTGGAAAAGGAATTAATATTGTGTATGACTCCAGTGAGCTTGGAGAACTGCATCCAAACATCTCTGCAATGACTCAAATAACTTAATAAAGTCATCTGGAATGGCAAAGAAAGCATTCTTGCAGGACTCCCAGAGTTCATCAGGGTTCTTCGTATTCATCTTCAATGCCTCGTCCTTCATCTTACCCCAGACATGCTCGATAATGTTCAGGTCTGGTGACTGGGCTGGCCAACTCTGGAGCACCTTGACCTTCTTTGCTTTCAGGAACTTTGATGTGGAGGCTGAAGTATGAGAAGGAGCGCTTTCCTGCTGAAGAATTTGCCCTCTCCTGTGGTTTGTAATGTAATGGGCAGCACAAATGTCATGATACCTCAGGCTGTTGATGTTGCCATCCACTCTGCAGATCTCTTGCACGCCCCCATACTGAAAGGAAAACCCTAAACCATGATTTTCCTTCACCAAACTTGACTGACTTCTGTGGGAATCTTGGGTGCACTGTGTAGTCTGACAGAGCAATTGGACCCAGAATCTGTATTGCGTGACGTCAGTCTTAACAAGCAGATAGCATTTTCAAACACTTACAATTTGAAACCCACTTTTCAAAGGTTTATGGTGTCAGATCCTCCAAATGCTCGTCCAAAATTCAATGAAAAACAAAGATGCTCAAAAAAAACACCTATTAGTCCATCACAAGACTGATTTAGACGAGATCTACGAAGACATAACTGCTTATAATTAATAACAATAGATTTCTGGATAAACTGTGGCCCCGTTTACACTAGTGCGTTTTAGTTTAAAAACGGCGTTTTAGCATGAAAACGATCTGCGTCCACACTAGCGTATCTCAACAGATCTCCCTCCACCAGATACGTATATCACGTGACCATTCGCGCACCATTCACGCACTCTGGGCATGCGCGTTCAAGTATAAACAGGAAGCATGTGTCTCGCTCGGCATTTGGTTATTGTTAGTCCACAAACGCTGGTTGAACGATGAACGCGATGGTAAAGAAAGCAAGAGAGGTCTTTTTGAGGACAGAACAAATGAATATAAAACATCCATGGCTATTGAAAATACAGTGTTTACAGTGAAGGCTGGTCTGCCGTCTGCCGGTGACGTTATAGCCATGTGCGCTTGACGAATAAGGAAAGGATACAAAATGACCCAAGTCCCCAATCACGTATAGGATCTCAGCAGCCACGCCTCCGTTTTCAAAGATATCTGTTTCCCTCCATCCACACTGAGACGCTGCAGCAGTGTTTTAGAATTAAAACGCCCTCTCCAGCGTTTTCAAAACGCTGCGTTTTCGCACCTCGAAAGCTCCGGCGTAGTGTGGACGGATGGCGTAACCGTAGGAAAACTTATGCGTTTTAAAACCTAAACGCACTAGTGTAAACGGGGCCTGTGTCGAAGGCCATCAGATGTTGACCTGAGCAAGTAAGATAAAATCTTGACCAACAACGTAACAATAACATTTATAAGGAGATTACATTATTACCCCTGACCTAGACCCTCTTTAGGGAAACGCTCCACTTCCTGATTGAATCTCCATCATAATAGATAGGAAATGAATGACTTTAGTAGTCTATGGCTTGTTTCTGCTTTGTCTACCTCCACCTCGCAGCCCCCCCTCCCCGTAAAACTATTTCCTGAAACATTCTCCTGTCTGTGTTCATTCTGAATTCATTCTCTCTCTGGTTGTTCCTCCGCCGGCCCTTATTTGTTGTTTCAGAGCAGCCGGGTGAGATCCCGCTGCAGAGACGTCAAGAATGTTTATTTGGGATATGCAAGGCTCGCCACATCTTTGACAGTTTATGTGCTTATGGAGACAATAACATGGCTTTTTGATGGATTCAGCGGTTCGATACAGTTGCGTTTTAATGGCAGTGAAAGGAACTTTTGAATGAGCACAAGCGCTTGGACCTGATCCAAACCCTGGATGACAAGAATCCAGCATATTGAGTTTATTTACTGTGGGACTGGAGCAAAAACAAGACCACGGCTGCTAATGAGAGGGAAATAACTCGGAGACTGCACATTTCGGCATCAAAAAAGTGGCACAAACACACTCACAAATGAGTACATGTGACCTTGCCTGACATTTACCATTGGTCGCTCATATCCGAGAGGCTCACGTTGACCTCAATCGATACAGAGATACATGTTTTAACACCGAATCGCTTACGAATCAATACTGCGGCATTGGCAAAACAGAGACGTCTATCAGATGTGTATCACTCAGGAGCACAATCAATGGACGCTTTGCGAAAAAAGCTCATCCATCCCGCGCTGGCATGTTTTCCAACAACGGACACTGTCATTTATCTGAACGGGTGGAATTGGACATCGTGTTGCACATATATAGGCTGTTTTAATGAGTGTGTGACCTTTTCCTCATGGAGCTGCGGTCCCGTGTTCGCTGAACTTGAATAAATCCTCTTTCCTGTCAAATCAGCCAGTTGCGGTCGTGCCATTTCAATCTATCGATCCCCAGCGTACACGCATGCACAAACACGCTTTAAGTGCACGCGCATAAATATTTATACAGGGAAAGCATTTTAAAACATCAATCCTGTTGTACATTTATATTTACATTCATTATTTTTATTGCTTAAAGGTCCCATGGAATGAAAATAAAATGTTTTAAATGTTAGTATCAGAATTGTTCATTTTTAGAATAAGTTAGTGCGCACCAAAACAGAGACAAAATTCACGCTTAGAAGATATGAAACATTATAGTTTGTCAATTCCGTGGATCAACAGTTTTAGGGGTCGATCACACAGAACTAGCTTTTAGCATTGCGAGGTGCAACGCAATGCCTTTTTGTTGACAGGAAAAAATGAAGTGTAGTGCGCTTTTTATGTTGCTAGGCAACGACTGAATCAGCTGCCTATTGTGCACGAGTGTTGCTGTTAATATTGGTATCATTTTAATATTTACTAATTTTATGATATTCAAGATTTGTGAAATCATACAGCTCCGGATGACTCAAAGAGTAACCACTTGTCTCTCCTTTATCTTCAAGAGTCTCCATAGTCGTCTTCACAACACAAACACAGCTGTCACATATCAATGGAAACTCCACCTATGCTTTCAATTGATTGGAGAATGAAAAAGACGTGACTGACTTGACTTTTTTAAAAATTCGATCACACAGAGCACAACGGCGTGAAGCGCAGCAGGCAGTTAAAACCCGAGGCGCGCAGGGCATATAAGTAGTGCGCAAAACAGTTGCGGCCATTAGTAAATCATAGGCATTAGGCACCTCTCAACTCAAAAAGCGCGTTTAGTGTGATTGGCCCCTTATACAGGTCACCTCATACTTTCAGTTTCTCATCTAATCATGACTAGGGTCAGACAGAATCTGCGTACATTTTTAGCTATTTCTGTTGATTTATGCAGAATTATTTTGTCAGTATCAAAACTAAAAACTTAATATATGAAATAAAAAATAATAGCTTTATTAATTTTATTAAATGCTTACAATGCAACTCCATCTAGATCCACTTATCTGATATCCAACGCAAGTCTCTCATATAATATATCTACTAAAAGACAAAAAATATGATTTTACAAACTGAACTGTAAATAAAGCAAAGGAACACTTTCATATAAGTCAATATTATTACTGAAATTAATTTTAAAACAGAATAAATATAAATTTATCCCCCATCAATAGACTAAATGATGGGCTAAAAATCTGCCGTGTAGATTCCGTGTGGGCCTAATCAAGACCAATCAGTACCACTTATGACCACTCTCACTGGCAGAGCGGTAATAAAACAAAATAGCTACTGGCTGTTTTTTAAAAAGGGGAGGGGCTACACTATGTCCCACCTTCTCTTCTTATTTCGGTTGAGATTACGTCAAACATTGAATAAATATGCACATTGCAAAGCACTTCACGGAAGCTTCGACGCTTAAAGTATGCTGCATCACCACTGTTTCTGAAATTTAATAGACAAATTATGATTTCTGCCAAATATTTGTAAACTGACAACAGAGGAATGCAAAACACAATATGTTAACAACTGATGATTTGTGTTGCTTTGATTTTGATGTCAGAAAAATACAACATGCCAAATACAACAAGCCAAATCTGTTTTAAGTTGTTTTTTTCTGTTTAGAAATGTATTATATTTAGCAAACATGCATTAAATTGATTACAAGTTACATTAAAGCCACTTAAAGTTTTAAAAGAAGTCTATTTACGTAACTGTTTGTTTCAAAAACCTTTAAAAAAAGGAAATAACCAAATAAATTTAAATTGTGGCCAAAACAGACCTTAAACTTTAGAGCAATACTATAAATATTGAACATAAAACCAACACAATTTTCCACAAAACACAATCACAAATCACACTGTCTTCTGAAACTATAAAAATCTAGTTTGTTTTATATAAACATCTCCACCCTTGGCATTTCTTCTCTTATTTTCTTCAATAAAACACTCATTTGTGCTGCTCCACTGACTCCTCGAGGGTCTGTCCGGGACAAAATGTCACTACATGGAAGCTCAATGTGTGTTTGTGTACGAAAGGCTGTGATTATAGCACTCAAAGTACCTTGAGAGCAAATCCCTGCAGCTCATTAGGAAATGTCATCTTATGTCGACAACAACACTTGAGTGGCTCTCAACACTAATGTAACCTCTGCAGTCTCTCCATTCGTCTTGATCATTTCTTCCCTTTCTGAGTTATTATTATCCTTTTAGACCTTTAAACAAGATTTGAGGCCGGTTGGGAGTCTTTCTCCGTAAATAATTCGTCCTACACCCCTTCTACCTTTCGGTCGCCCTATCATATGCTGCAGTGGGTCTATTAAAACAGGAGCCTCTGACAGTAAAAGTGAGTGGTCCGCTGTGACTGATACAACCATCCATCATAACTTTCGGTATGTGTCTCCTGAGGGTCTTTCTCCACTTCTGGCCGTCCCCTTAATGAACTGCTGCCATCACTCACTCACACACCTGCAGTCAGGCCAGCATGTGTGGGCTTAGGCTCAATAAAAATGGATTATGTCCTGCCTGTGGTTTCCAAATAATTGTAGAGTATGAGGGAGCATTGGGAAAAACAACAACTGTTTAACTGTATTTCACATGCACGTTGCGACATAGGCAGCGTCTGTCCATCTGCAGTGTGCTGTCATAGCGGGTGGGCGGCGGGACCGGCATTTCAAACAACATGAGGTAGTATATCAGAGTAGAATATTGAAATTCAACTCTGAAGTGTTTTATACATTATTTGTGATGAGTAATATATTTTTAATATAATTTTTTTCAATTAAAACTTTCATGAACGTTGATCAAAATTTCAACAGTAACTATAAAAATGAACTATTACTTATAAAAAAAGATGTCAAGGCATCATAAAATTGTCCATATGAATCATAAGATTGGTTTGTTTGAAAAAAAGATCATTGTTTGTAGTGATTTTTTAGCCAGCGTGACTGAGAAAAGAACCAAACGAGTCATTTATGAATTAATCCTAATTCATCGGTCACTGTTTTTGCTAAATTGATCATCTGACTTGTTTAAAACCCCAAAATACAATTAATGAATCAGACATTGCAACTGTATTTCCATCCCCAATGCCAAGCATTAACACTATAGGAGTTTTAATGCAGTGGTCCCCAACCCCTAGGCAGTGAACTGGTACTGGTCCGTGGATCAATTACTAATTGGCTGCACAAGAAATCATTAGTTATTTGTGTTTTATTTATAATCTAAGTCTGAATGATGCTTTATTTAATTTTGATAAATGATCGTATTCTTTTGGTTACATCTCGGTCACCTGAGCGCCAAAATCTAACCCACAAGCTAGCAAAATGAGCAAGACACAGACATCTTTAGAGTTGTCTGTGTAGGGGAAAGGCCCAATGAAGAACTCATGAACTGCCAAGGCTTGGGTTCGCAACCTATTTGTCAACAAATCAGGTGAATCCAACATGTCTGTGCAAGAATAAGATCAACTGCTGGAGATTGGAAATGACGACGGGCTTAGGGGTTGTTGACATATCGCATCCACGCACAAGTTTGTTATTTCCAATGGAGGCGTACGGACTGCGAACGCATATTCGGTGACACACACCATCCAGGCAATAATATCCTGCACAGAACACCCAAACACTGCAGTGCTTTTAATTTTCTCCATAAATAATACTTGCATCAGAACTTGTATCAGAAAACTTGTCACCCTCTGAGAAAACCGTTTACAATCGCCTAGCAATCTACGTACAACCCCCCACCCCCCCACCCAACAAACTGTTTAGAAGCATTAAAAGTGTCCAAGAAGATGTTAAAAATCTTCACATGCAATGATTGACTGTTTAGTTGAGTACTTTTAAAGGGCTTCTTTTTATTTATACTTTTAGTAATATTTTTACTCTATTTTTACTCGCACTACATTTTGGGGCAAGTAACGGTACTTTTACTTGAGTATAACTTCTCAGTACTCTTTCCACCATAGGTCAAAACAGTCTTGTGAAAATAGTTCATCAGATAATAAACTTCTAAGTTTCTCATGTCGGCGGTCCATTCCGCTGTAGCGACTAATAAAGAGATTAATAAAGAGACTAAGCCGAAAAAAAAATGAAATGTTCTCATGTCTGGCTCAAGGAAACTAAAAATCTGAATTGTTCACAAATCGAACCTTAAACACTCATATCTGCTTGCAAGCACATCAGGCCAGCCTCAATAATATCAAACAAGTTCAATATTTTTAAGTTACATTGATAGCAAAAATATATGAATGGTTGCTCATATACAGTACAGTACAATAGTGCAACTTTTTTATATTTGTGCACATATTTGTATCTATTTATCATGAGCAATGAACATTAAAGTTTTAAGCAAACATTTTAAGGAAAAATTGTGTTTGTAAGTATAAATGGTTCCATAAATTCCTCCATGCCTCTGCGTTCTATCCTTCACCCCCTAATGATTTAAACTCTGAGAGCGGACCATTAGTTTATTTAAGTAAAGCACATACATAACTTTCACAAAGCCAAACCCTCAAACCCACATTGATCACCCCCCACTGCACCAATATGTCTCCATTCTAACCACAGTCATTTCATAGACTTATTATTATTTTTTTGTTACTTAATTGTTCAAACGGGCTCTCAGAGTTGCATAACATCTCATTTTTTTTTAACACCACCCAGGTGTAGTGTCTGTAGGTGTCATATACATTCCTTGTTTTAAAGCAAGAGTGGAAGTGGAGCAGTCAGCGATGATCTCTGTGACCCTAATAAAAGAGCTGTCAGCTGCCTCTCTGTTCTTTTCGCAAGCACCGCCATTAATCGGTCTGGCTGCATTGCTGCTGCATTGCTGCTTTGTTGTGTGTTTCTGTGTGTTTTGGAGTCTGCTGCAGTGTTCTATAATCGGCCACTGCATTGCTGCATCAGCCTGTTTACTGCAACAGCAGCGTCTCTGTATGTTTATGTGTGCGCTTTCATCTGCTTCCTATCGTGCTCCACATGTATTTGAGCATTCTGTGTCTTTTTGTGGGATCAAATACGATTCTGGACAACAAAACCAGTCTAATTTTGTACTGCCGTCTTTTTTAGCAGTAGTCAAATAATACATCGTATGGGTCAAAATTAGCGATTTTTATTTTATTTCATTTTTCCATAAATCGTAAGGATATTAAGTAAAGATTGTGTTGCCTGAAATTGCTTACAGCGGGTCCCGCATCAGCTCACGACTGATTCACCAATCAGATGATTCTAAAGTCACTATAAATAACCAGAGTTTTCTTATCTCAGTATTTTTGTCTTGAAGAACCCCCCTACCCACCCCTACTCCCCCTCCTTTCCAGATGGGCGACACGGTGGCCCAGTGATTAGCACTGTTGCCTCACAGCAAGAATGTCTCTGGTTAAAGTCCCCACTAAACCAGTTGACATTTCTGTGTGGATTTTGCTCGTTCTCCCCATGCTCGGGTGGATTTTTTCCCGGGTTCTCCGGTTTCCTCCCATGATCCAAAAACACGCAACCTAAGTATAATTGAACATACCAAATCAATACCATAGCCAAGCTCTTAACAAGTCTACCTGTATTCTTAGCCATTCCATTAGCCAGAAATAAGTTCATCGAGGTCTACCTGAGCTCAAACTCCCCTCTCGCCCTGCAAACGAGAGGAAGACCAGGGCTCGAGGATCTCATGAGCTCAATGCTCTCTCCCAGAAAAAGCATGCCAAACAAGCTTTATTATCAATTATCAGCTAAGTGTGAACTCTTGAAGTGTGGTTTATTTGTAAACTAACTTCGAGAAGATCACGTGCTTATGATTGATCATGGCTGGTCCCGCATCACTGTGGCCTCACAGCAAGAATGCCACTGGTTCGAGCCCTTACCGGGCCAGACTGCGTTTCTGTGCAGAGTTTGCATGTTCTCCCCGTGCTCGTGTGGGTTTTTGTAGCGTAATTTACAACAACCAAACAATTTAAATCACTTTAAACGATTAAAAATTTCAATAAAAGTCCCTTCTTTTAACTTTTTAAAGTTAAAAGTTGTTGGAAGAAAGATCAAGGTCCCATAATGCAATTCAAAAGCATAAATAAGTGGGGAAAAATACGTATTTTTTACATTGCAGAATTTAAAAAGTTGTATTTCAGCCAAATATTGCTCTATCCAAACAAACCATATATCAATACAAAGCTTATTGTTCAGTAGATGTATAAATCTCAATTTCTAAAAAAATGTACTCTGGTTTTGTGGTCCATGATCACAATCATTCACCTCTGAAATGGTTTAAAATGTTCAGTAAAACTTAACTTATATAGACAGAGTTTATTCTAGATGAAGCTTTAATGCTCTGCATGTCTGATACATATAACCGATGTGTTTTGAGCAACATCACAAGAATGTTAGAAGTGTGAGATGCATATTTTACTTTATATTTTTATATTTTATTATTATTATTATTATATTATATTTCATATACTATATATATATTTATATTTTATTATTATTTTTGACATATTACTGAGTCTTTCACTTTCTCTTTTCCAATCATAGAAGTCAAACAAGTTTTGAACTACGTGAGCATGAGTAAAAAAAAAAAAAAGTCAAAGTTCCTTCACATCTTACAGGTGACATTTACAGGTGACCCTTCAAACGGGCAAAGCTTTCACCCCTTAAATAGCCCTGGGGATGCTTGTGGTCGGCTGACCTCTGACCCTTGACCTCAGAAGCTGCTGACGTATTACTCAACGCTTCATGCAATTTTGGAATGTTCTTCGCCAATGGCAGGAGAGCTAAAGGGCCGAGACCCTACCTCGGATCCACTAATTGATCTTCAGCTGCGAGCATGTTGAAATAAGGTTCAAGGTTTATTTGTTTCCAGCATAGCAATGCCAGGATTGACCTAGTGCAGAAATTACATCTATAAATCAACACAAAATACTCAAAAAAAGCTAAATACGATGCAGATTAAACCCAAAGTTACACAAATAAACAAATAAAAACATAATTCTTTCATGCACAACTAGCATCCCCAATGCCAGGATTAAATTATTGCAGAAATTATGTCTATACCGCAAAACGATAAACCAAAAAAAGGCAAAATACAATGAAGATTAAATACAAAGTTGCACAAATAAACAAAAACATATAAAGTTATTCATGCACAAACAGCATCCCCATATTTAGGATCAAAATGGTTCAAAAGCAATGTACAAATACCAATTACTGAAAGTCTCTAAGTGTCCATGTTATTTTCGTTATTCAGTCTAATCCCCGAAGGTATAAGCATATCATTTTGTCTTTGTTTTATATATTGTTGATTTATTAAGTGTGTGTGATTGTGAATGACGCCAGGAAAACAGACAGAAAGAGTGTCTTTCCATACCTGAGATATTGAGAAATGAGGTCAGAGCCCTTTGGCCTTGAGGGTTGAAATAGCACCCGCAGCTTATTGACTGTAAACACAGAGAGATGAGTGAGCTACTTGTGGAGAGAGCTTCCATCTTGATGCTTTTTTTTTTTTTTTTTGCTTGACTTTTTTAACGTGCAATGCATTTCTGAACGCTTGAAATGCACTTCAACTCACTTACTGTCAGAATGTAACTGAATATGGTGTGCTGTGAGGCATTTATTGGCTTTTAAAGGATGAAATGTCAACCAATCACATCCCTAACTGATCCAATAGTGTGTTTTGATGCGTTTGGTTTTCTAAATGAATCATTCATCTTGTTTATGTGCAAGAAATGCAACTTTAAGACAACAGAATTGATTATGATTGATGATCATGGTTGACAAGCTTGCGACTCTTAAAAGCATATTAACTTGACATTCTTCAACTCACCGTCAGAGAGGACGAATCGCTCATAAACACCGGTCAAATCAATGTCAAACACTATTTGAATTATTGTTTGACCAGATGACTGGATGTCACTGGAAGCACATTATGTTAAAGCAAACATTTAATCAAAGGTAGTACAGTACGGGTTGACGGTTTTCTAAAAGGGCATTGTAAGCTGTCGAGGAGGTAGAAAATAATAGAAGGTTTAGAAATGTGAACCAGATGTGTATGTGTGTGTGGAGAGAGAAAGTGCGTTAAATTGGCTGGACAGAGACTGGATGGCGATTTTTAGGGGGAGTGTGGTTTTTGAAACATGTTTGGAGGGTGAAATTAAGAAATAAATAAACAGAGGGGTAACAGAGGTCGTTTTGTGTCCTTTTATGCAAAATAAATAATTGGAGAGAGTGAAAAAAGCGGTAAAGGTGAAAATGAAAAACACTGAAGATTTACTGAAAGTAAAGAATACCTTGTTTGTTTCTCCTAGACAGAAATGGTGATCAAGAATTTCAAGTCTTTGTAAAAGAAATAAAAGTCTATTTGCTGTTTTTCTTTTGAGTATTTCTTAATAATCACAATAGTTTTCTTAAGAGTTTAGAAGAGATATACAGCTATAAAGTTAATATAAATAATATGGGTAGTATTTTATTACATGGGGATAACAATAATAATTATAATAATATTTTATCTTATTTTAATATTTTTATTATACAATTATTATTATTATTATTTTTATTATTATTATTGTTATTATTATTTATTATTATTATTATTATTCATATTATTATTAATTTTATTTAGAATTTCTAAATCCAAAATAAAATTATTATTATTATTATTATTATTATTATTATTATTAATAATAATAATAATAATAATAATAATAATAATAATAATAATAATA